>JASDQU010735275.1:95243-153862 GCA_032191745.1 Picea mariana
CATCCCCTCCTTCTTCCTTGGAGGTCTTTTCTTCTGTAGAAGAAGATTCTTCAGATCCCTTCTTTTTCTCAACTTTGGATCTACACTGCTTCTTGTAGTACCCTTCTTTTCCACACCTCCAACATACCCTTCCAAACTTTCCAGGAGATTTAGATCTACCCTTAGACTTAGATCTACCACTTGAAAAATTAGATTTATTTCTTTCCTGGGAATGTCCTCTTGCAAATAATGTTTCTGTGCTATGTCCTTCCATATTCTTTCATCTCATCTCCTCCAACAACAAGGATGAGACCACTTCTTCAAACTTCAAAGAAGTTGTATTACTACCTATGGACACAACTAGACTATCCCACGAGTCTGGTAAAGAACACAACAAACTGATACATTTATCTTCATCTGAAATTTTAATATCAACAGATACTAACTGACTTACCACAGTATTGAAGGCATTCAAATGCTCTACCACCAAGTCTCCATCTCTCATCCTCAAGTTATACAACTTCTTTCTCAGGAATAGTTTATTTACCAGGGACTTAGACTGATACAACTTCCCCAACGTTTCCCATAAATCCTTGGTTGTAGCTTCCTCTGACACATTCAGTAATACTAAATCAGAGAGACACAGTCGAATTGTGCTCTTTGCCTTCCGATCCATCTTTTTCCAGTCATCTGCAGAAGTTCCTGTAGCTGCAGTACCTAGATCTATTGCGATCCATTGATCTTTGTCCACCAAGAGATCTTCCATATTGAGCTTCCACAACTCAAAGCTTTTCCCATTAAAATTCTTGATCTCCAACTTCGAATTGCTTGCCATTTCTTTTCACCTGGAAAACAATACCGCAGATCTCCCACTATAACAAGGCTTATCACAGTCCCGAGCCAAACCCTTGATGACAAAGGCGTCCCCCTAAAGCCAATAAAGCTCTGATACCAGATGTAAATTCTAACCTTGTACAATATGTACTGCAAACTGATATTCAAAAAAGAACAGAAAAGATACAATGGCAAATAAAACATTACACAGAGATTTTTCACCTGGAATTCCAAACCGGGAAAACCAGCATATATTATATTCATACATTGTGTTACATTGTTTACAATACAATATACATATAGGAGCCAACAACATCCAAACCCTAACCCAATGACCTGGATTAGTCCAAAACCCTAATTCCTTAACCGGAAATAGAAAACCATTGACAAAAACCATGTGCCGAAAAAACCACCTAAATATCATGTGGTCCCAGAAATATGTCATCCCGGTAATATGCCGTCCCGAATTTTTTTTTTTCGGGGGCACTGCCCCTGAACCCCCCTGCTTGCCTGGCCCAGACGTTCAAACACTACTACTCGTGCAAAGAATATAACACATACCCAACAGAACCATCCTGCTTGGCCTAACACTTTAAAAGAAGAAATTGCTAATCTGAAATAGATTTCAAGCTAAATTAAGTATGTTTCAAAGAATTTTGTAATGATATAGACATGTGGAATTCAAAGATACAATCTCAAATATGTCAGTTTTTTATTATAACATCCCCTAGAAAATATGAGTACAGTTGTTGTATGTTACTCCTTCTCTATAACTGATGTTTATTTTTGGTATTTTGGGGAAGATGATTCGTTTTGAATCCCGTATGTAATATATCTATATAAACTAATACAAAGATAAATGAATGGTTGGACTGACCAGAGAGGGGCATGCCCTTGTAGCAGGAGGACTTTGTAACTTTCTGGAGTTGAATTGAGTATATATATGTAGTATCTTTTCGAATTCTCTATGAAAAGATTCTAATTGTGGTGATATGAGTTTTGTATTCTCTCATAGTATGTGTTCCTAAATTTCATTTGCACTTTCTTCTATTTAAATTGGAGAGTTAAAAAGATCATAATTTGTCTTATGATGTTCTCATCTTAAGCAATTTAAACTATGTTTGTTTCTTCCTAGCTAATTCATAATTCATTTCGAAAATGCTATGAAGCATTTATTTGTTTTCTCTTTCCTCCTACACCCTTCTTAAATACAATTTACAACTCAGATTCATTGCCTCATTTATCCTTTATCCTCTGGAGAGATCTACTGGTGAGTCATTATTTTCATTCACTTTCATAATCTGGACTCCATAGCCCTAAATGTCCCTCCCCTTCTTAGCCAAAAACTTTATAAAACCCCCCCAAAACAAACTAAACCCAGCCATTGATTACCAAAGAAATACCCAGTGACACGAGAGAGCCCTCTATGAGTTGAGTAGGCTAGTCCCTAGCTCTAAAGTTGGTTGAAATAGTTACCTCTATCATTTGTCTATCAACCAGACAAAATTTACAGAGTGCTAACACTGTGTCTGAGATCCATTAGCCTGATTAGGAATCCTTTTACCTGGGTGGAGTTTAGTCCCAGCTCGAGGGTGACTCACTGCTGAGAGTGATGAGTAGTGTGTTCTAAGGATGGGAGATTTGTGGAAGGTCTGAACACAGTTGGTGATATTCTTACCAAGATAAGTGTCAATTGTGTGATAAATTTACATGCTACATTATTATTTATGTGTTTATTTTTATGGGTTTATCCTATGTATGGTTTATAAATGTCTTTATATTTATGGGTATTTCATGTATATGTTTACTATTATTTTAGTATGAATTCGTACATTTATAGAATGTATTTTTTTATTTACATTTTATATATAAATTTTTTCAAGAGTTCTATGTGTATATGTTTTAATTGCATGCAGTTCGAAAAATTTAAGTAGCATAGATCAGTTGGATGTTGGTTATGCTACAATATGTTGAACACATAAAAAAAGCATTTTATAGAGTAGCATGGCCCGGCCTGGGTGGCTAGGGACTTTACATGTCTCCACTTCATCTTCCCTAGGGATGGACCTTGTAGTTTATGTGCAAGTCTAGTCTTCAGAGCTATTGGAAGTAGAGGGAGAACCTTTATCTTTGCCAAGAAAAGTTGTAATAGTTCTGCGCATTATTGTGGATTCTAGAATACTAGCTCCAATTTCACTTTCAATGATGCATTGTTTTTTTCTGATTGTGTTGATTGATCATGTTGTGCTCTTGTCCTTAATGGTAGAGAAACTTCTAGATTATCACTTCTGATTATGGGGATATCAATGATGATTGCTGTAATGGGAAATTGCGATTCTTGGGTGACTGGGGGGATATGTTGTTGCTCACCTTCTACCAAAGGTAGAGTGATCAAAATGGGTACTGATGGAGCGACTGGATGGCTCAAGGTTTTGGTAGTTAAGGTAATAGGCTCTTGCACATTCTCGGAAGGGTCAGGGATATCCAACCGCATTGGCTCAGGGGATGAGGGTTGGGAGGGAACAATGGTATCTTATGGTGGAGATGGGTCTTTCTCAGTAATGACAGTTGAGAATGTGTTGGCATTCAACTTGAGGTCATCTGTGATGTTAATCATAGTCTGGATAGCAGGAGCGACTGCTTTGGTATGAGGTAGAGCCATGGATATTGGTTGGGGGTTCAAGACTATCATAGGGGAAATAATTGTTCATGGTTTCTTAGTTGAGACATCCCCTACAAACGCAATAGCTAGGATCTCATTGACATCTTTCCCTGATATCATGGCCTATTATGGGAGCTGTAGAAACACTGAAAATGTCCTCTTCTTCCCCTCCATAGGTTTCTATTCATCTTCTGCTTCTGAGTCTATTGACATCAGAGCTTTATGTTTCACCTCCGTTGCATCAGAACTTGGTCATGCATCTTCAACTTTCCCCCTTTTCTTAAAGAGCTCTAGTCGCAAGAGGTAGTGCATACTTGAATTGAAAGGGTTGTGTTTGACGTCGTTCCATGACATGACCTCTTTGTCAAATGCTTCCTCATCAAGGTAGAAAGGTAGTGACCTTGAGTATAATTCCATGGGCCTCGCAAGTTTTATCCAGACAAAGGTATTGTGGTGGTTTAGGCAAAATGCGTTGCTTCGGGTGTTGAGATTCAACAACTCCTATGGTATGCACCATCATTGAGTTGAGTTAATGAGATCAGTGTACCACTTTAAAAAGGTCACGTTGTTGAACTCCAAGTTCTCCATATCCACCCTTGCATGCCACAGTTCAAACATTTTTGCAAGGTGACCTTTGTCTTATGGTGCCAACTGTCTTCCTGTGGGTGGCCTCCATTTTCAAATTGCAAATGCTACTAACATGTATCCATATGTGAATGTTCCTCCTTTCTCCTAAGCTTCCTCACAAGCAACTAGGAGTTCCTCTAGTAGGTAGCTGCACCAGTTGAACACAACTCCATTTGCACAAAAGTCTACTACTAAAATAACATCTAAGGAGCATTCACCTTGTTATTACTCTTTAAATTGGTTCAACTAATAAACAGATGACAGAGGTAACATTTTCAACCAACTTTGAGACCTGAAAATATCCTTTCAGATTTGGAGAGGGATCTCTCAAGAGGCGTGATCTCTGCATAGGATATGGATCTTAAAACAATGGAAAGATTTAACACCTTTGATATAATGGGTTCTAGTTACATTGGCTCAAGAAAGTAAGACTTGGGCTATGGAGTTGATTTGAGAAAATGACAGAAACAAATGACTTGCTAACTGAGCTCGAGAGGATAAGGCTAAGAGAGCAACAATCTTTAGTGAAAAATCGTAATGTGCCGGGGCGAAAACACACAAAGTAACTCAGAGCACCGCTGTGGGTGAATTCAAAGTTAACTTTTGGAAGAAAATGTTTTGTCTAAGTGGTGTGAATAAGGGGCATTGCACAGCTAATCCATAGGTTTGATAATTTGTTCTGAAATAGACAGAAAAGAGATATGAATTAAACATGACAGGAAGCACGTATGCAAAGAAAGAGAAACAATACATCCGATTGATACAATTAGAATCTTTTCATCAAATCTACAAGAATTTTGCAGTAAGTTTCAGTTGAACTCAAATTTATATACAATGGCTCTTGTCTATACTAATTTTTCCAACCAACCTGTCTTACATCGAAAAGATCAAATAAATAAGCGAGAGCATTTCTTGGGCTACCTTGCTCGTCTCCAACTAGGGAACATATGGTTCCGCGTTACAAACTCTTCGTATGACGTTTTCCAAAAATAGGCAAAAAGGAACATCTGGCTACATCAAAATCATTATAATCTGCCATGGTGATTTGGTTTGTCGATCAGGTATCTGGGTAGACAAACATTTTTCAGAGTCTTGTTGTCTACTATAATGGCTTTGATTTTCTGTTGCGCATTCATCTATTGGGGGGGTGTGCACGAAAAGTGGATGTAGATAGTCACAACCATTACCAAAATGGAAAAATTCCTTGGACGACGCTTCCTTCAAAAATTCTAAAATTTGTCTCTTGTTAGCGAATACATGTCAAAACTCAGCTAGTCTTGTTTTTTTTGCTCACTCGCGAGTTGCACGGGGTATCTCTTAGACCGTTTCACATTCCATGGAGTGTCTAGAATTTATCTATTCTAATATTCATTGTGCTTCATGCAGTTGTATAGTCGTGTCATGTTCCTCCTAGAGTTGTCTTTTTATCCACGATGCATTCCCCTCGTGACCTTGTGTTGCTGATGCTTCTGTGATCTTCATCGCCAGCTGTTGTCTTAGTTCCATGTTCTCTTGGTACAGTTTGGTGATGGATAAATTTTCTTGTTTCAGTTTTTGAGTTGTCTCATGATCATTTTAACTCGAGGCATCCATCCACCTTGTCCTGCTCCTTATTTCTCGGTTGGTACCTTCCAAAGGCTCCAAGAGGACAATGTGCATACGTAATTTTTCAGCGATCAATCATGGGCATGGATCATCTGAAAATTTGGTCTCCACAGTTTCCTTGTTCTTCCTTGGTATGCCTATTTTCTGAGGTATCCACTATCCAGGAGACAAGGCCTCGACTATCCTTCCTCCCCATGTAGGCTCTTCCCTTCCAAATCATGCACAGTGTGATGTCGTGTTCCCACAGGTGAAGGACAAATCTCCCATTTATCTTTGGGGATTCCTATTATGAGTGAAAATGAATCCCAATCACTCTGGGGCTTGGGTCTAGGGATTATGCCACTACATGTACCCTTCTTGATGTTTTAAGAGGTTTCAATGGCGCGATCGGTATCTGTTTTTGCGCACAATGTATCAGGCTGATGTCTGAAAAAGAGAATTCGATCAACCTTGGCCTGTGAGAAACCTTACAGAAAGATCCCGAGTGTGAATTTGTGAATGCCCTAGGTGAAGAACCTTTGGGATTTATAAATGATTTTGCAGAAGTCAAAAACATGTCAAAGAGGACTGAATTCATGGTGATTAGATGTTCCAAATCGAAACATAGATCTTCCATAACACCACTCTGTGTGCAAAGTAAAAAAGATAAGGTTTTTGGGGCATACGTGATGCAAATGTCATGATTTTTCATTCCTTCAGCCTTCATGGTAAACCAATAATAGCTACAGCATTTACCAACATGACTTACATTAACTACTTGACTCGACCTGGGGCATGTAGAGACTAATTTTGATGGTACTCAACCTTCTAGAAACAACATACCCATACCATTTAAGCATGTTTTTGACTCTGACATCCCTTCTCGTTTCCAAGGGCCAACCGACCACTTGCTATCTTCGACCCTTTCATTTCTACGTACTTGAATTCACATGTTTGGGCACATGGGACATTACTCAACTGAAAACTGACTCTAAATGGAAATAAAAATGGCAATGCTAACACACCCTTATAGTAGGAGTGCATGACCTTACTCACAATGACATAGTAGGATTTCCAAACTATTTCTAGAATAATCGACTCAATCTTTGTCATGTGCCCTCCTCTGTGTGTGTGTAATTTCTCATAGAGGCTAACTTCTCCCTTCCCCTTCCCATGCTAGCTCGGGCCCTGGAATCCTTTGGACACATCCTCACCCTTGAGGGATAAACTAGTGAGATTTTTTATATCATCTACATGAATCAACTATCTTCTATCAAGCCATAGGCTCATATCATGCACTCGACTGATTAGAAATTGTATGCACCGCGCAACCTCACTATTGGTCCCAAAGACTGATAAATCCATGAGGTGCATAATTGTGGAATTAAACAGGTTGATGCAGTCTGTTTTTGGGACAAATTGCATGCTTTAGATTGAGTCTGCTTCTAAACTACATAACACATTGATTTCCATTTGGGGAAACAAAAATTGGTCCATTAGGTAGAGGTCCAGGACTTTTACTTGCTCAATATTCCCCTTGACATTGCCTATGACCTCAATCTTGGGATCATACTGCTCATATAGAATTTCTTCTTTGGGAGTCAAACTTTGACCTCGTGGTATCCTCAGCATGTTGGCTCTGGAGCGCTGGCAAACTAGATTTGTTGGGGTTGGAGTTGTGACTGGGAAGCGAAAAAATTCTCAGAGTGTGCTCGGGTGCAGATAATTAAAAATCATAGGATAACTAACAAAAAATAGTGAATCTTTCTCCTCGATTTCTTGGGATCTTATAAAATGGATAACTAGAAAGATCTATAGTCACTCATAAATACACTCATCATTAGTCCATCATTGCAATCTCAAACTTCGATGTCCAACGGGACTGGTAACGAGGTAAAATATATAGGGTGATCTTAGCTTGAATGTACAGGTTGATAGGGACATGGTTGAACTGAGGGGGATTTCCATTTCAACAGTTGAGAATATCGGTGGGGATATCGATGGAATCTACGTGTATTGCACCTTTATGTATTTATAGAAAGTTGTGATGGGTTATTTTAGCTACCATAAAGGGTATGACTGGATATGACATGAATGGTACTTGGGTTGTGATACAGTTCAGATTCGCCTCCCCTCCGGATCACAATGGGGGTCTTTGTCATGTTTTAATGACTTGATTTAATGCAAGGGTGACTCTTCCGACCCTAGGTGTTTGAGTAAGCATTTATTCATAGAGAAACACTTGAATCAGAAAAACATATGTCGTTGTGCCACTATGCACACTCCAACGTTATTAATTGAATTAAAGAAATTACAAAAAATTAAAATCTAACTATTGTACAAGCTCCCTTGAATTGGAGAAACAATACTTTGGTTCAAACATGAGAAATGTAGGGTTTCGGGTGGGTTCCATTCACCCAACCTGGTCAAAGGATACCATCCAGTTGCACTAGTTTTGTTGCACTAGGGTGTCAGATTTTAGCAACTATGAATGGACCTAACCAATGCATGTGAAACTTTCCTATATGATTTTGATATCATTTTTAATATAGTAGTACCTTATCCCCTTGCAATAATATTTTTTACTTAATGTACCTGTCATGCCATGATTTATGTCTAGATTTCTCAACTGACTGATAAAAATATGCCAAAAATCTCGCTTCCTCAAGTTCTTGCAAGTCTTCAATCCTCTGCGCAACTGATTCATCAACTGTCATGTGTGTATCATGTGTTATATAGAGACTAGGGGTGATAAAATATGTAGGTACAACAAATTATTTCCCATAAACCAATTGAAATGGATTATACCTTTGTAGCTTATTTTTGGTAGTCATGTAATCCCACAAGACCATTGGAACACTATCATCCCAGTCTTCCCTGTTTATGAAACATACTTTGGTCAGTCCTCTTTCCATAATTTTATTGAATTCCTCCACTGTATTGTTAGCATGTGTATGATAGGGATTTCTCTTATGGTTTTGGATAAGGAATTTTGTTGTCATCTTTGCGATTTTACTACTAATAAAGTGACTGCCTTGATCACTTGTCAAACTTTTATGGCATCCAAACCAAGTAATGACATTTTCAAAGATGAATCTAGTAGTTGTATCTGTCAAACAATATTGAACTTGATCGAGGTAGATATCGGTGAGCACCCACCTTTTCCAACTCTCTCAAAATAGTTTTCAGGCAATTTTGGCAATTTACTATTTTTGGCAGTTTTTTGGGTCTTGAACTTCTAGAGTCATTTTGAGGCCTGAAATGACATTTTTTGGGCATCAAACTCCACTGAATATTATTTCATCTCTAACCATGATATTCGATGTATCTATTTGTATTCCTCGAACATACCTTTCTAACGATGTATCATATGCGTCAAACGAAGATCGTATGCAAATGTTACGACCCTGAGAAATTGATGTATTGACTTACCCAAAAGGGGCCCACATGAATTTTGGCGCTTATCTCCTAGGGTTAGGTTTTTGAATGCCTAGGGTTTTTTACATTCCTGTTTATTGTAAAAATTCCTTGAAAGCCTCATTGTAATCATCTTCTTGCGAATTCAGGTAGCTGTCACATCTCTTCTCAGAGATAAGATGCCACCATTCTAGTGAGTCTTTCACTCTGTATTTTTACAGTCTCTGTACATTTATTTCATTAATAGAAAATGCGTATTAATGTATATATGTGTTTATGGTTGTATATATGATAAGTTTATGTTATATTATTGGATATCTATGATACCACTTTGCATTTCTTTATTATATCTCTGCTCTCATTTCATGCCTAAAATAATCTGCATCAGTGGTATCAGAGCAGGATCCTCTTGATCATTTTTCAGTGCATGTCCCCGACAATCTCTCTTGCACGCCCAAGAAACCCTCCATGGAAGAAGAAAAGAAAAATGACAAAGTAGACGATCTTATCAATCTGTTTCTTGAGCAAGCTCTCACGCGACAGAGGGACGAAATGATGGAGATTTTTTCCCACATCCTTCAATGCCTGTCGATAGCAACACGCATATCTTCATCGAACCAACACTTTGGAAGATCCTATCCTTTCAAGGTACATGTTAATTTTGATATTCATGTATTTGAAGGTCAGATAGATGCAGATGCCCTAGATAAGTTGTTAAATCTGTTAGAAGGTTATTTCTCTGCTCATAATTTTTACGACAGGGAAAATATCACCTTCACACTCATTAAATCTCTCCCCCATGTCAAACATTGGTGGGAAATTTACTGGGAGAAAAATTGCACAGAGGAGTCTAGAATATATGGGGCCAAGCCCACTTGGGATTTTTTTGTGGATGCAGTAAACTCTGTTGGAAACTATGAGGACTAGTACGTGAGATGGACCACACTGTGGCAAGAGAGGGGACCATAAGTTCTGAAGTTCACCAATATCTTCCACACCTTGCGCACCAAGCTAGGTATCAAAGACTCCGAACAACATTTGGTTTTGAAATACTGTGGGGCTGTACACATATACATCCAAACTAAAATGGATTTTCTAGAAATCTGATCACACGATGTTGATTATCGATATGTTGTTAAAATCGAGTAAACATTTGAGCACCAGAACAAACTGGATTTTGGGTCTACAAATCTACAACAACCAAAGTATGATAAATATGACCCTAACAAACAGTCTCTCAAAAACTAGTCCATGCCATATGAAAAGAAGGGTCACGGGAAGACAAAGAAGGACACTGAAAAATGATGTGATTTCCATAAAATCCCCTACAACAACACCGATGAATGTCACTCAAAACAGTCATTGGTGGTCGAGATCAAAGACATGGAGTCAAACCCTGATTTAGAATCTGACTCCAAAAATACTGGTAAAAGAGAGATCATCGAGGAAGACCCCATTACTATGGCCACGAAAACAACATTTCAACTAGAAGAACCAACATATCCTAAAGACGGGGAGTTCCTTTTTCACTCACAGATGTGGGTGAAGGGTACCCTGCTGCATTTTATTGTTGATAGCAGAAACCAGAAGAGTCTCATCTCATCATAGGTTGCCAAATAGTTTGGATTTTCGACAACACTGCACTAGCAACCATACAACATCAGGTGGCTTCTCTAAGGATGATATCTCTATGTTAGCCAACAATGTCAATTTTCATACGACATCCAACCCTTCAAGGATGAGGTATTATGTGATGTTTCCCCACTGGCTTTTTGTGATGTTCTCTTCGACCAACCATATATGTGGAAGCACCATGTTGTTTATGAGTCTCGATCCCACAGTGTCATTATTTCTATGTGGGGTCATATCTACATAATACCAGAGGCAATTCCCACTATTTTCCACCTAAATAGTGTTGCAAGTTAGTATCTCATACTACAAAATTTAGCTTCTTCACAATCTGTTCAAAAGGGGAACAGAAGGACACTGCAACCACTACAGCCTTTCCCCAAACACCTTCTATCAAATAGAATCAAGTCAATAAGGTTGCATAAAAGTGCAAAGATTCCTTATACACACAGTCCTCTCATGTATCTTGATTTCTTGAACAGACTTAGCCTCAACAGGTTCGTGACATCCTTCCACAAACCGAGCAGCGCGATGTCTCCAACAACGCAAGCAGCTCACCAAGATTCAGATTCAACAAATGCTTCCCTCTCTCCCCGATGAACTCAATGCAATGGACACCATTTCTTCCTAAAGAGGGAGGATTTATCTAGATGGATATCGGTGGCCACCCACCTTTTTCAACTCTCTCAAAACAATTTTCTGGCAATTTTGGCAATTTACTATTTTTGGCAGTTTTTCGGGTCCTGAACTTCCAGAGCCATTTTGAGGCCCTAAACGACATTTTTTGGGCATCGATCTCCAAAACATATTATTCTAAGTATAACTATGATATTTTTTATCAATAGTTGTAGTCCTTGTATAAACCTTTCTAACAATGTATCATATCTGTCAAACGAAGATCGTATGCAAAAGTTACGACCTTGAGAAGTTGATGTACTGACTTACCCAAACGAGACCCACATAAATTTTGGTGCTTCATCTCCTAGGGTTAGGTTTTTGGATGTATAGGGTTTTTGACATTCAAGTTTATTGTAAAAATGCCTTCAGAGCCTCATTTTAATCATCTTCTTGCGAATGCGAGTAGTTGTTACATCTATTCTCAGAGATAATCTACCACCATTCCAGCGAGTCTTTCACTTTGTATTTTTACAATCTCTATACATTTATTTCATTAATAGAAATCGTGTATTACTATATCTCTATGTTTATGGTTGCATAACTGATATGTTTCTATTATATTATTGGATATCCATGATATCTCTCTGCATTTCTTTATTATATCTCCACTCTCATTTCGTGCCGAAAATAATATGAATCAGAACTTCCTTTGCTTCGGCCCATCTTGTGAGGTAATCGACTGTGGTAATGATGTATCTGTCCTTTTAATGATTAGCTGGTGGGTTGATTGGTCCAATAAATTCAACATCCCACTTCTCAAATGCCTGAAGTGCTCCGACTGGCTGAAGGGGTAGTTTGTCTCTACGTGATGGCTTCCCTACTCTTTGGCAGGAATCATAAGATCTAACATACTCTTTAGCATCTTTCAATAATGTATTGCACCATAGTCAATCTTGAAGTATCTTATATGCAGTATCTTTACCTCCAACATCTCCTCCCACAACTCCACTGTGGCATTCCCACAAAATATCTTTCCTCTTGTGGTTCAAGACACATCTTCTAAGGATGTTGTCTGGTCCCAATTTATAAATTTTTCCTGCAATCAGTTGATAGTTGGTTGCATGAACCACCACATGTCATTTTTGAGTTACATAGTAAGTTTTTGGGTAGTTCCATGTATTGAGGAAGTTATCAATGTATTCAAGATACTCTGGAATAGCCTCAATTCATAATGGGTCTACATTTGGGAGTTGATCATGTACTGCTCCACCACCTTCCCTTTAATCCAACCTGGAAAGGTGATATGGACCAACATTTTATCTTTTTGGTTTGACAATTACTTCGAATGAAAACTCTTGAAAGAGAAGTATCCACCTGCAAATCCTTCCTTCAATACCTGGTTTATTGACTATGTACTTCAACGCAGAGTGGTTAGTAAAAAAACTTTAAATGAGAGCCTAACAAACAATGTATAAAATTTTCTAATGCATAAATCATAGATAGACCTTCCCTTTTGGTGGTTGTGTAGTTGCATTCAGCTTGTGAAAGTTTTCTGCTGGTAAAATAGATAGCATGGTCCATATTTCCTTCCTCGAGTTGTCCTAAAATGGCTCCCAGGGAAATCCCTGATGCGTACACATGTACATGGAATTCGATTTCCCAATTGGGAAATATCAATATAGGTGCAATACTTACCTTTTATTTGAGAATGTCAAACTCTTTGTCACACTCTGGCGTCCACCAAAATAGTTCATAATTCTTCAACAATTTTTCTAGAGGTACAGTAATAGTTGCATATATTTTGATAAAACTGCAGTAATATCATGTATGTCCAAGTGTAGAGTGCAAAAATTTAGAACTTGTAGGTGGCGGCATGTTCAGAATGACCACAAATCTAGTTGGGTCTACCAGGACTCCTTCCCAACATACAATATGGCCTAGAAAATTGACATGTGGTATGCAAAAGATGCACTTCCTTAGGTTCATAGTGTTGTAAGATTGGTTGTTGTCCTTGATGTCAACCCTAGTCATTGGTTTTGGACCCCAATATTGATGAAGGTATTTAGACATGAAGGACAATGCACATGCATATACAACACCCATGGATGGATAGTATACATCATGTTTTTTTTGGTGGTAGGTGGCATGTCACGTGGATTCTCATGGTTGAGGAGAAATGAATTTTTGAAGATGACAAAGTGAATTAAAGATGGAAGTACAAGTCGACCCTCAAGATAACTATAGAAAGTAATTACAAAATAAGAAAGTGTTAGGTTGGGCCTAATGTTAAAAGGAAGTGGCATAAAGGGTATAAATACATATCATTATACATTCATTTTATACACACAAGTTTTTTAATGAACAAGGAGATATAAGTCGAATTTTAGAGGAAATCTGAAGTAAAGACGGTTGAATTTCAAGGGAGGATGAAGTCTCTTGGTGATGTGTTCTAAGGTATGATATTTACATATGATCTTACCATTTTCTTTATAACTTTGTTTCTACAAAGACTCAGATGG
Organism: Picea mariana; assembly: GCA_032191745.1. Lineage (NCBI taxonomy): Eukaryota > Viridiplantae > Streptophyta > Pinopsida > Pinales > Pinaceae > Picea > Picea mariana. The sequence goes on from JASDQU010735275.1 coordinate 109,113, forward strand.
TGAAATTTGGAGGCTAGTGAGAAGACATATCTAGGTACCTGTGGTAAAAATTTCAACTCTTTATTCGCTATAATTTTGGAGACACACTTTGTGGAAGATAGGGTTTTTGACTAGTCTTGAAGCTAGTCATAAACAAGTGTTCCGGGTAAAACAATTATAACTTCTTCATAGAGAATCCAAATGAAGTGAGACCAATTTCATTGGAAATAGTATGATATGTAGTTTCATGTGTACAAATTTCAAAATCATATGTTAAATGTTGAGCGTAGGGATTTCTATGCAAGTTCTCTCTCCTGAATAAACCAAAATTGAATAAGGTCTACCATTTTCTCCATAACTCGTTTTTTTGGGAGGATTCGATGAGTGAAACTTGGAGGAGTTTCAATGAATACATTGATCTATATTATCTATAGGATCAAAGTATTCTAAGAAGTGAAGAATTGCAAATTTTGAAGAAGTCTCGGGAAGCATTATCGGGTTCTATGTGATGGTTGGTTAATGGTGATGATTTAATCTAAAGTTTTATTATCTCTCATATATTCTTGGGTTTAAGGAAGGGGAAATGATGGATAGGTCAAACCTATCTTTATATTGGAGGATTGTATCTTCATTTTGGAGGCTTATCCCTCACTTTATATTTGGAAGTTGTAGCTACCTTTGGAAGTCATTACTTCCCTTGAACAATAACTATTGTTTATTTATCATATATTGTGCATGGTGTATTGTCGTGTATTGGTGTAACTCTTCTACTATTTTTCATTTCTCATTAGATATAATTGAATATATAATATGGTTGAAGTATAAGTTCAAAAAGTGTTCAAATTGTACTTGATATTGATTCACCCTCATCTCAGTATCAACAATTGATATTAGAGAAGGTTGCCTTCAGAAGAGTTTAATCACTGGAAGGAAAATCCTAAGTAGATATGGATGACGATGAGCACATTTCAAATGGGAGTCAAATATTTTATGGAATAAATTATGCATACTGGAGTGATAGAGTGAAAACTTACCTAACAAATTTGGGAGTAGACATTTGGCACTCAATTGTAAATGGCTATGTAATCCCAAAATCCAAACATGTTATTCTAGGAGCATTGGCACCAACCATTGCTAGAAAAGTGATGGGATGTAGCACTGCTAAATAGGTATGGGAAAAAATCATAAGTATCTATGAAGGTGATCCAAAATTTAAGTAGGTCGAGCTTCAACAACATAGAGCAGAATTTGAAAATTTGAAGATGGATGAAAAGGAAGATATTGCAACCTATTTTCTTAGAGTTGATGAATTTTTTAATGCTATCATAGGATTAGGTGAAGATCTCAATGAATCCTTGGTTGTACAATAAGTGTTGATATCACTTCTCTTGAAGTATGATGCTAAGGTCTCCGACATTGAAGAAATTAGGGACTTTACCAAAATGACAATGGATGAATTACATGGGTCTCTTATAGCATATGAAATGAGAACAAGTACATAAAGTGACCAGCAACCTTTAAAGACATAAAGATGAAAAAATACAAGGATAATGACCTTGATGAAGAAATATCAAATTTCATAAGAAGGTTCCAGAAGGGAAGTGGAAGATACAAAGGTAAGTCTTCTCTCAAATGCTTTAATTGTGGTAGAATATGACATATTGTTGAAAACTGCTATTATAAAAAGATAAGTCTCAATAATAAAAAGAGCTTCTACTCCAAGGATGATGACATCTCCTCAAATGAGAGTGATGAAGAAGATAATGATGGAGGAGAAGTCATCTTCATAACCCAAGAAACCTAGTATGATGATCACAAGGGTTCTAAAGAAGAAGAAATCATTTATGAAGAAGATCTAGATGAAGAAACCGACGTTGATTCCATTTGCGGATACAAAGACAATGCAGAGAGTGAACAAGAAGATGATAATATTGAAAAGTCGAAGCATGTTGAAAATGAAAATAGCAAGCTTAGAAACACAAACATAATACTAAAAGGTGAACTGAGTAGTTGTGAAGAAGAGAATTACAAGCTTGAAAAGACCATTGATAGCTTGAAGGAACAATCAAAATATTATGAGAAATTGAAAGCAGAATTGGATCACACAAAAGGGGAGATACTATTGACAATAGAAAAGTTGAAGAAGTTCGAAAAAAGAACTAAAAAATTAGATGAGATCCTTATCAATCAAAGATATCCAAATGACAAGAAAGGACTAGGATACAATGATAGATTGAAGACAACAAAACAAGAGAAGGAAGATGAAAATGATGAAACCAACACTCCAGAACAGGTTGAACAACAAGATAGAAGAATAGAATTTAGAAGGAATGAGACAACAAGAATATCCTCTCCCATCAGGTATGAAAGAAATAATTATGAAGGAAACTATAGAAGAATAGATCGTGAACCCAGATGGACCACACCACAAATAAGAACACTTACTCCCAGGTATCAAAATTTCTTTCTTGGACATTTTTATGCTTGTGTAAATTTTGGACACAAGGCAATCAATTGTAGAACCAATAAAAGGAATAACTACACAAGTTAAATGAATGGTGCAAATAGTAGATATGGAAATGTTCGTAGATCTATCAATAGAAATTATAATCCATTTGACCCATTAATGGATCAAAATATTGTATGTTACAAGTGAAATAATCTTGGTCACAAAGAACGTTATTGCAGAGAGATGAAGAAAGATAATTGTATGCCAAATGTCCCTATACCAACTAAAACATGGAAAAGGAAAGAAATTCCACACAATGAAAACTATCGAAGAGCATTGGTCACTAATTAATGCAAAGAAGAATATGAATGGTTCATACATAGTGGGTGCTCATCTTATATGACTAGAGATCAAAGAAAATTCGTCAACTTGAAGAAAAAGAGTGGAAATGTTTCATTTGGAGATGACTCATCTACCAAAATACTTGGAAAATGAATTGTAAAGCTTGAAAGTGAAAATGTAAAAGTAGGAAAAGTCCTATTGGTTGAAGATATGAAGCATAATCTCGTCAGTGTCAAAAAAGTATGTAATCAAGGATACACTCTTACGTTTGACTCCCGAAAATGTAAAATCAGAGAAAATAACTTAGGAATATTTGTTGCAACTGCAACAACTACAACAAGAAGACCAAACAACATATACATCCTAGACATGAATAAGAGAGAGAATACAGAAGCCACACAAAAGGATTCCAAGGAAGAAAAAGTACCAAAGACCAAAACTAAGGATGAAGTATTATTGAGTGCCACATGTTCAGGGGGAGCAGCCCCAAAGAAGAAGATCACCTTATGCCATTGAACTTAGGGGGAACAACCCCACCCTTTGAAATTGATGTCAAAAGGGGACATAAATTGGGATCATCATTACAGGGGGATCATGAGTGTTTCCATCAATGACAAAGGGGGAGATTGTTGGAATATTGGTTGTTGTCATTGATGTCAACCATAGTCATTGCTTTTGGACCCCAAGATTGATGAAGGTATTTGGACATGAAGGACAATTCACATGCAGATACAACACCCATGGATGTATAGTATACATCATGTTATTTATGGTGGTAGCTGGCATGTCACATGGATCCTCATGGTTGAGGAGAAATGAATTTTTGAAGATGACAAAGTGAATTGAAGAAGGAAGTACAGGTCGGCCCTAAAGATAATCAAAGAAAATAATTACAAAATAACAAAATGTCAGGTCATCCCTAATGTTAAAAGGAAGTGACACAAAGGGTATAAATACATATCATTATACATTCATTTTATGAAAAAAAGTTTTTTAATGAACAAGGCAATATAAGTCGAACTTCATAGGAAATCTGAAGTAAAGGTCAAATTTCAAGGGAGGATGAAGTCTCTTGGTGATGTGTTCTAAGGTATGTTATTTACAGGTCATATTACCATTTTCTCTATAAAAACAATTTCTAGAATGATTCAGATGGTGCAATTCATAGGCTAGTGAGAAGACATATCTAGGTACCTCTGGTAAAAATTTCAACTCTTTATTCTCTATAATTTTGGAGATAAACTCTGTGGAAGATAGGGTTTTTGACTAGTCCTGATGCTAGTCATAAACAGGTGTTCCGGGTAAAATAGTTATAACTTATTCATATATAATCCAAATGAAGTGAGACCAATTTCATTGGAAAGAGTACAGAATTTTGTTTCCTGTGTACAAATTTCAAAATCAGATGTTAAATATTGAGCACAAGGCATTTTGTACAAGTTCTCTCTCCTGAATAAACCAGAAATGAATAAGGTATACCATTTTCTCTATAAATCCTTTTTTTGGGAGGATTCAAGGAGTGTAACTTTTAGGAGTTTCAGTGAATACATTGAGTTATATTATATACAGGATCAGAGTATTCTAAGAAGTGAAGAATTATAGAAGTTGAAGAAGTCTCAGGAAGCATTATTAGGTTCTATGTGATGGTTGGTTGATGGTGATGATTTAAGGTAAAGTTTTATTATCTCTCATATATTATTGGGTTGAATGAAGGGGAAAGGATGGAGAGGTAAAACCTCTCTTGATATTGGAGGATTGTATGTTTCTTTTGGAGGTTTTTCCCTCCCTTTATATTTGGAAACTGTAGCTACCTTTGGAATTCATTACTTCCCTTGAACAATAACTATCAGTTATTTCTCATATATTGTGCATGGTGTATTGTGGTATATTGGTGTAAATCTTCTACTATTGTTCATTTCTCATTGGATATAATTGAATATATAATGTGTTTGAGGTATAATTTTATTTTTTTTCAAATTGTACTTGATACTGATTCACCCCCCTCTCAATATCAACACAGAGATATCTGCAATTCCCTACATCTATCAGACATTAGCCAGAGTAGTGCTACATGTTCTTTTAGTAGGTTGTATATTGTCTAAACATCCATGTATACCTCTATAAACTTGTGGATGGACTCTTATAATGTTTCTATCACAATCCAAGAGAAAACTATAGAGGCATTTTTTAATCCAAAGGGCATCACATTGTATGCAAATGATCCCCATTCATTTATGAATGTTGTCTTCTTCTGCAATTCTGACTTTGTGATATCCTAAGAATCCGTTTGTAAATGAATAAGATTATTTTCCCACAACCTGATCCAACACTTCATCATTGAAGGTATTGGGAATGGATCATGCACACATGCAAAATTCATACTTTTGTAGTCCACACAGACCCAAATGTCTTATGTATCATTCTTTCACTGGATAGTTATGGAGCTAACCCACTCGACTTCTTTGATTGAAATGATAAGTCCTGATGAAAGCATTTTTTATACTTCCTTCTTAACCTTCTCTTTTATTCTAGGATTAAGGCGGTATGGTCTATGCTTCATGGGTTTTGAGTCGGGTTTTAATGCAATTTTCATTTCTCCCATGGATCCTTTTATACCTTTCATTTCTGAAAAACGTTTTCGGAAACAAGTCCTCATACTCATGCAACAGGTTATGTACTTCATTCATAGTCTTCTCATCCCTGTAATATTCTATGGAAGCTATATTAGGATGGTTTGTACTCCCCATGTTAACTTTTCGCAACTTTAATGGATGGTTATAGGAGCTATAGGTGTGACTAGGTATAGTATCATAAATTTCTCTACTGCCTTTCATTTCCTTATTAGTTAAGTTTCTAAGTTCTTCTAATTCATCAGGTTTTTCTAGGTATTTCTCAACTTTGCATCAAGCTACAGGTATCTTATTATATTCATGACTCAGACTAGACTGAAGAAATTGAACATGGTCAACACATACTACTGGCTTTGATCTTTGTTTGCAAATGTTAGTAAAACACATTTCTCTTATTCTTTGAAGGACTGTGTTGAGATTAGGGTACTTACTTGTAAAGGATAATTCCTTGCAAAACTGGTCTTGTAAGGTATTCCAATAGTTTGTTTGTGTTATGTCTCTTCATGTATGTACCAAGATTTTGGGATTGGACCCAGTGAGTGGAGAAATTAATAAACCCATAGGTGAGAGGGTACTTTTGTAACTTGCCATTGTTTTAAGCAATGCTCAATATGCATTTTGGGGTCAGAATGTCCATTGAATAGTTTCACATCTTGAAAATATTTATTCACCTCTTATTTCAGTTGATCCCTACTTTGGAATCGACATCAAATGGCTTGCGTTGCGTCTTCCCACTCCATAATCAAGGCTCTGTGAGTGGCCCACCATATAGTGGGGGTATCCTGAAAGGCTAATTCAAGAACATAGATCCTTTGATCTGCCTCTATTTTCTCTTCCATGCTAGTAAGAAAACTATTTACCTATGAGGTATCATCATATGTTGGGTGTTCTCTGACCATATTTCCAATCCATCTCGCTTCTCTAATAGTTGTGCATCGTCTTGAGAATCACTTGTATGAGCCTTTTTGCCAACTGTCAAATGCTAATTATGAATACTTGTCAGTAGAATGTATGATTCTCTAACTTACCGATCCATCTGTAGTGGGATTTATGTAGTCTAGTCTTGTTCCTATTGTTATGGTGTATAATTGATCAAGAGCATATAATTCCATATTAGTGTCCATTGGTTCAATGTATATAGGGCCTAAATACAGATCTAAGGCCTAAACTACATCCCATTCACTTCCAACATCAATTTATCCCTCTTTAGATCAATGATAACATAGTTTTCATATGCCTAATCAATTCTGAGTAGAGCAAGGTAAGGATCCTTATCTCACATGATTTCAATTACATCAAAATTAGTTGTGGTTTTAACTCCCGCAACATCGATTTCCACATTTTCTAGCCTTCCTACTAGAAAAATGTAGTATTGGTTTTCCATTCTCAACTGGATAGGGAAATACACTAACTGAGGTTTTCCCAAATATTCCCAGGTCTTTTCAGGTAGCATGTTGAATTCATATCCAAAATATAGCATGACATATTTGATTTCAAAATCATCTAGCTGGGCTTCTAACCTAAATTATTTTCATGTTCTCACTGTTCTTCTTTGTATTCTCTGGGTATTCTTCTCAGGGAGGCTAGTCCTTACCATGGCTTCGATGGTTCCCTCATTTCCCAGTATTAGGTACAAGGTGTTGCACAACTTTTCTATAATTTGTTCCTCCCCTAGGATATCAAAGAACAATTGAAACCAAAGAATGATTACAATTTGAGACTGCTCAGGGTGTCTCTTCAGAATTATAAAGTTTCTCGGTGTCGGTGGTGAGGTAGGGGCTTGTGCAAGTTTAGGTTGAGAGGCAAATTTAGGGTAGATACTCTTGAATATTTCTATTTCCTCTTTGAAGAAAACCTTTTGCTTCAAAGGGTCATACCTGTCATCCTTGGGATATTATTTTTGAATCTTGGGTTGATTGTCTGCATCTACCCCAAATTTTTCTCCTCCATGAGTAATAATGTTGATATTAGGTATTTTTCCCTCGATTTCCATTTTCAGTTCTGAGCCTATAAATTTATGTCCTCGTTGAAAAACCCGATCTTCCCATTTCATGATAAGTTATGGGAAATCTTCGGTTGCATGCCCATTATTTCGACAGTGAGAGAACCATGGTTGTCTTGGGTGAGGGAAGTCTCTGGCTAAGTGACCTTTCTCATTGTATCTATAACATATTCTCATCCCTCTTCCTCCATCTCTCCCTCCTATGAATCCACCTCCAACCCCACTTCCCTGGCTTCTTCCAGGTCCTTGGGGGGTTTCATTTATTTTGAATGTTGTCTGATCTAATATGTTAACAAGTGCATATAGTGATCTAAATTGGTTTGTATCATGTGTTTTATATGTGTAGAACTTGCAATGAATTGTATTGGGTGAAATTATGTACTTCTACATAATAGGACATTGCCTCAGTGCATGCCCATGTGTCCAAAAAATCTCACAGTACTTCATTGGCTCAGATGTTTGATTTCCTGGAAAGGTATGGTATATCGTTGATGCGTGGAATGGTGGAGTCATGGATACTTGTGAAAATCATCCTATTAGTTCTGGAGAGGGTCCCATTGGATTGTGAGGAGGTCACATTCCCCTCATGTGCGAACATTCCTTTTCTAGACTCCCTTATGTGTAACATCTTGTGTACCAAACCTGAGCTCGTCCTAGTATTGGTATGGTTAATTCTTGAATATTCTTTGTTAGGGTCGATATTTATCCATGGAGTTGTGATACATTTGTATCCACTAGAGGCCTAGACACCCTCAGATTCCCTGGATAACCTTCCATGGCTTCGATCTTCATTGATTGTTCGAAGGCATCTATTAAGGTGGCTATCCATTGTTGTCTTAAAGGAATTCTCATTAGAGGTAGTAATCATTGTATGTACCATTCCCTATGGTGATATTCATGAATTGGATGTGCTAAGCTCCCAATAGCATATTTAACTTTCTAACTGTACTCCCAGGAAGATTATCCTTCCCTTTGTTGAATCTCCTACAAGTCAGAGAGAGCTTGTTTATTTGACTGAGGTAGTTTGAATTCAACGATGAATTTCAACCGAACTTGGGCAAGGGTGAATGCTTGTCCTTGCACTCCTAGTTCAATAGCCTTCATGTACCATTTGAGGGCATGTCCCCTCAAGGTAGTTTGAAACTATACTAACTTTTTCACATCGAGAGTCCCTATGGATCTCGATATGGCTTCACATAAGAACCAATGTTGCTCTACATCCTTGTCCCCTTTACCCCATAACTCTAGGTATCGGGTGATCAAGCCTCCCATATTTCCATCCATTCTAGGTCTTGTTGTTACTATTAAAATAAAACCTAACGATCCTAGTTGTGCTATGCAAGGGGATCCCAATATACTCCCAATGTTTACACTTACAGACTGTGAATGACTAACTGGATACGATGGAATAGAAATAGAGCTTACCACGGGTATAGAAGACACCTAGAAAACATGTGATTCAAGGCTGGTTCCAATGACTTCTAGGTGGTTTTCTTTGAATTGGGAGGTCTTGTTTTCTTCCTCTAGGGAAACCTTCTCGGCTTGATTCCTGATGTTTCCTAATATCAGGGCCAAATCTTCTTGGTCTTCTGCAAGATCTATACCTACTTCATATTCCCTTGCTTCTGCATACTGCTCTTCATTTCCACCCACCTGGGGACTCCTTAATCTCTTGTCTTCTCTCTGTTGTAATATTAGACTAGCCAGTCTTTCTTGTATTCTTACCTTTATCAACTCTTCCTTATTTCTTTCATCTATACCTCTTGATCTAATTTATTTCTGCAACACCTCAGACTAATTTGTTGTTTTATTTACCTCTCCATGCCACCACTCCTCAGCCATGGAATATATCCTCAAGGCTCGCTCATTTCTTGCATTATTTTCTTTATCTTCCCCCATATGTCAAATGACTCTTTCCCCTTCTTAGGTCATGATCATAACCCAAAATCACCCTACCCAAAATGTATGTGTTTAGGTTGCCATATCAGTTAAGGGAATAGTTATCATCCCCCCCTCCATCAAGAATGATTTGATCCATAGGTGAATTTCCCTCAAAGGTATCCCACATGAACCTTTCTTGAAAATTTCTTCCACCCATGAAAAATATTGGTAATTCTCAGCTATGAATTCAATGATATATCCTTCTAGAGTCATGTTAACCCAGAAATCGATTGCTCGCATAATCTGGCAATCCAACCGATGATTTGTTGCGACCTTCTCTATGTTCCAAATATAGGTCTTCTTCATGCATTATTTGAATTCTATATCTTCTTGTAGCCAATCTATCCAATGGAGCATCTCTTCCAGGAATTTTACCTAGAATATCTCATACTAATCACTTGATATTTCTGAATAAAAGATAGAATCTCTTGTAGCGTTCACGCTTTTACCTCACAACTCCACTTCCTTCCATATAAAGTCATCACAATTTCATTCCCACCATTGATGAACATCATATCTATAGATCCGTGGAATCATCCTCCTTACAGGTTCCATTTTAAAGCATATGTCCCGGAAACAAAACCATTTTGTTTGCATAAAAGTGATCAGACTAGGGTCCACTTATAGTTACCAACAAAAGGTACCAAAGTAGTCTAGTGCGCTAGAATTCTCATCCTCCCGGGAGGGATGAAGTCTCACCTGAAGAAAAAACCAAGACGAGAAAGAGAGGGAAGGGTAAGGAGAACACTTAGACAAATCCCTAAAGTATCAATATTTGTGTTAGTCATAAGAAAAATAGTTTAAACTGTAGCAGTTATGAACATCTCCTAACTAAGAATAAATAAATAAAGTTGTGCCACCATTCACAAGGAAGAAATTAAGAATATAATACATAAAATATAATACATAGTATCATTCAAGAGAATCATAAGACTAAATACATAAGATATATTCCAAATTTGGTCCTCCAATTATATTATGATATCAAGTTCTTCTCACAACTTGAGTCACATACACAAATAATCAGTGGATACTCCCCCACTAGTGTGAGACAAGATTATCTCAGTCCCTTTCTCTTTCTAACTCTACAATAATACAAAACTCTATTACATTGATAGTCTAGTTCTTACCCAGATCTCAATTCTTGGCTAAGCTAACAACATGAATGATAACAACAATGATTCTATAAATAACAACCCCAACAACCCTTTACAATCATATTGATCCCATATATGTATAATCTGATCTAGGTTTTCTAGTTGAGAACCCAAGAGTTCTTCTTCTTCTTGATATTTTTGCAACTTCTTTCCTCAAAACTGATGTTGCACTATCCTTCCAACTGCTTTTTGTTTCATCCTTTAGTCTATTGCCTAGATTCTAAGAATATTGCATGAATTTTGTTCACCAAAATGAAGCTGCAACATAACTTGTGCAACTTCTATTCATCAAAACGAAGGGCCCAACAGGCCCCAACCACAATCCTTTACTTGTTTTGAGCCAAAACTTCAACCCTTTCCTGGTCTCTGGGTTGGCTTGTTGCTTAACCTTATATTTTGTTTCTAAGTTGCTTCCACTTCCAGCTTGAGTGATTTCTTATTTGGCTTCTTCAAAATGAAGGGCCCAACATTGTCTGAGACTATACTTCTGGGAAACCCATGTAATCTCACAATCTTCTTGAATAAAAAACTTGCTATATGAGTAGCATCATTGGTTTTGTGACACGATATCAAATGTTACATCTTTGAAAATATGTCAACCACTACAAATATGGAATCACTCCCTTTGTGGGTTCTTGGCATTCCCATAACAAATTCCATGCTTATGGCATCCCACAACCTTCCTGGAATAGGTAATGGCTGATATAATACAATGTTTTGTTGTTTTCCTTTTTCATATTGGAAGATTCTACATCTGTCCATTAATCTCTTCACATCAGATATCATACCTAGCCAATGGTATGAATAAATTAACTGCACATATATTTTATCATGGCTAAAATGTCCATCCAATCCTCCACTATGCTTCTCCTTTAATAGATTATCTCTCATCGAGCATTTCAAGATACACAACTCACTCCCCTTGAACAAAAGTCCCTCTTGGATTAGATACTCCATCCACTAATTTTGGTCCTTTAACAAAGGGTTCTCACAAGCTTCATAAGATTATTTAAAATTCAGGTCTTCTTGTTACATATCCTTGAGGTGTTCAAATCCCAAGGTCTCCGCTTGAAATTCATGAAAAATCAAACATCTCTTGCTCAAAGAATCTGCAAATTTTTTAGCGCTACCACTAATATGATTGATAAAAAAAGTAAAATTATGCATGAATTCTACCCATTTGGCATCTCTTTGATTCAACTTCTCTTGTCTAGTTATAAACTGTAAACCTTGGTTGTCTGAATACAAGAAAAACTCTTTCGAGATAATATAATGTCTCCATTTCTTCAAGGCTTGAATCACAACATAGAATTACTTATCATATGTGAAATATTTTCTCTTGACATTGTAAATGTGTTGAACCTACATAGAATAGATCTAGCTAGAAAATACCACACACATTTGCAGAGAGAAATTGAGAAAGAAGAAGCAAGAGAGAAAGAATGGAAGAATTCTCATTAACCGTATTCCACACTCAAAGAGTGAATAAATTAAAATAGATATAGGATATATGAGTAACTAATGAGCCATAGTGGTGGTCTAGATTGATCTGGACACACACCAATAGTTACAAGAGTAAATTTCCACCTAGTCTAGTCTCTCAGGCAGTTACGGTAGTGAACTACCACCTAGCTGAGTAAACTAGTAAACTAGTCTTTAGTTAACTAACTGAACACAGAGTAATGAGTTGGTGATGATCACAATGTTGCATGGTGACAAAACCAATGTAACATCTAAACTCAACTCAACTAGTCAAACTGAAGTGTCAAATGAAAGAGAATATTCTCTAGGTGGAATATTCTCCCCTAACATATAAGAGACTAGATAATGACTAATTGTGACTAATAAACAAGAAAAACTCTTAGGAAAAATAAATCCTAGGTGTGTGTGAAGTAGCTCCAACACCCCCCCTAAACATCACTATGGTGAAAATAAAGAATGGGTCACGGAAATGAGGCCATGTTAGGTACCCAAATACAAAAGATACATTGAATTAAATGAGGAAAGAGTTAAAACCTCATGGGAACAACCCCCCCCCCCCNATGCATAAAATAAAAAATTAGAAGGAACAAAAAATAGTTGCTAAGCAGTCATGTCCTTCACTCCAAGAAGACCTCGCAACTGTGCAAGTTTGTGCTCTTTGAAGATTTTTTTGAAGATGTAGATGTCTGCACGGATTTGATGAAGTATATGCATCATTGATATTTCCACACATATCCACTTTATCTTCTTGTAATGAATAATATCCAAATAAATTTTGGATGAAATTTTGAAAATCGTGTGGTCGTTTCCAGAAAAATGTTGAAATTTTGTTGATTATAAAATGATCATAACTTCACTTTCCGGGCTCCATTTCGAAAGATTTGTTTTTTGAAATTGGATATTTTCCTGAGAGGAATTAAAATATCCAATTTGTTTATGAAAATGTTTCTCAGAAAATATCAGAATGGCGTCTAATGTGAGAAGCTCCCTTTTTTATTCCCAAGATGCATGGAAGGTGCATGCAAAAGTGTCTGTATGTGACTCCTGAGATGCATGCCATATATCTTCCACATGAATTTCAGAAAACAAATCTGAAATGTAGTAGACATCATCTTCAATTTATGGAATACAAATTTCTGCAAATACTTTTGTAGAAGACTCTTCATAATAAGAGGCTTAATCTTCTTATGGCTTCTCTCCTGACTCTATCTGTTCAACCTCCTACATGAAATCTTCAAAATATTCTTTATTCCCAAATATAAACTCCAATATGGTCCATAATTCATTTGGAGTGAATTCTTGTAAGTCGTCATATAATTGATGGAGAATTTAAGGAGAAATAAAATAGAGGATACATCCTATGGCCATATCTTGTCTATTGATAAAATCGTTTTTCTCATCGACAGAATCAGGATCTACTTCCATTGCCATAGTTATTTGTTACAAACCTCCACATCTGAGCATAAGAAGAATTTTTGTCTTCCATTCCAAATAGTTATGAGGCGTGAGAAGTATTTCTGGCGAATAATCCATCTTTTTATTGTCTTCAATCTTTTGTACCTGCAAAACATTTTTGGTGTAGATTTTTCTTAGCAGTCTATCGGCTCTGATACCATGTAAATGTGTTGAACTTGCATAGAATATATCTAGCTAAAAAATACCACACACATTTGCAGAGAGAAATTGAGAAAGAAGAAGCAAGAGAGAAAGAATGGAAGAATTCTCATTAACCGTATTCCATAGTCAAAGAGTGAATAATTTACAATATATATAGGATACATGAGTAACTAATGAGCCATAGTGGTGGTATTTATTGATTTAGACACACACCAATAGTTACAAGAGTAAATTTCCACCTAGTCTGGTGTCTCAGGCAGTTACGAAAGTGAACTGCCACCTAGCTAAGTTAACTAGTCAACTAGTCTTCAATTAACTGACTGAACAAAGAGTAGTGAGTTGGTTATGATCTCAATGTTGCATGGTGACAAAACCAATGCAACATCTAAACTCAAATCAACTAGTCAAACTGAAGTGTGTTGATGGGCGAAATTGACTGTCTGTCAACTGGAAGAGCGAGTCCGGTTCGGGGTTGTCTAAATAACCCAAGCCATTTGGTGTAACTATTTCTGACGGGTTTAATGGCTCTGTTAGCCAATCTAAGAATCCTAAAAGAAACAAATAAAAGAGAGAAATAACTAAATAATTACTAAACACTATATATATGTACATATGCTCTAATGTAACTGTAGTAGTTTTATTTAAGTAAAAGATATACAAGTCTCATTTATTTACATGATTTACAAGATGCAAGTTTTAATCGAAACTTATGAAAATCAATGGAAAAATGATTGCTTCTAGGAAGAAGATAAAGAAAGCACATAAAAATATTTATTGTTTTTCTTTTTTAAACTTAAAGAATCTTGCAAAAAATTTAATGAAACATGAACATGTGGATAGTCAAAGATAAGCCATACATTCATTATTTCATACATAGACAACTTAACTAAATAAAAAACATAATAATGTGTCGCTATTCAACGAAACTGGTATTTATCTTTTTGTGTTGTATGAGCTCCTGTCTGTACTGCTATTAGGGGAAACCTATAATAGAACAATACTTGCACTTCCAGAATACATTCAAAGAAGTATTTGATATTGGAATAAATTAATAACAACAGAAAGACAACTAATTAGAAATTGTGTGATCTTAAGATAATCAATATTTAAGAATGAAAGAAAACTCAATTCTGGGTATTGATATTATCCATCATTTAACATTAGAAATAAATTCTATAATAATCAAATGATTGATTGATCACACATAAAAAATGGAATAAGAAATTATGGGCAGCATATAACAATTAACAGTATGAAAACACCATATGATTGACAAGCTAAAGCTAAAATCAACCGTTATAACATTTTCATAATATACCAATAATGAAATAATGAAATGGAATAAGTATCACACAGGTCTAAAGCCAAATATGAACTACTTTCCCATATTCCTTCTCAAAATCACATGCCCATATTGTAGTCCTAGAAGAATTGTTTTAGATAATAAACTCTTAAAGATTGGAAAAATTTATATATAAATAATAATAAGTAACCATGTAATGATAAAAAAGACTAAAGCTATTTAAATCAATGCATAATCAATTATTGAAAGAATATGAATATATTATAATGAAAATAAAACCATTTTACTTACAGGACAAAAGCTATTAAGCAACCTGGAATTCCATATTTTTCTTTGAAAATATTCGTTCATTCTCCCAAAGCTTCCAGCCATCCATTACTTTATTTGAAAAGAAATAAAAAGTTTACAAAAACAATAATATACAAAAGAGAAATGATTGAAATCCTCCTCTCCAATTCTTGGATCCCCATGGCTCTGATCTTTCTCATATATTTATAAAATGAATGAACAGTTTAGGCGTCACTTTTAATTTCTGCCACCTGAAATTTACCTCTAAAATAGACCCAAATATCTCTCAAATTGTACATTTGTTTAGGCAAATCTGTACATGGAAGGTAAATGGGTCCATTTTGGTTCTGGGTTTTCAACCGTTTCTTCAAATACCTCACGGTTTGGATGCAATCAGTCCTGTAAAATCATGTGTCTGATCTTGACGCCTTTCCAAATTTTATCTGTTCTTGCTCATAAAATTATTTGTAGCAATCCAATATTATTTTTGGATCAATCATCTTCAACGTATTTAGATAATAAAATCAAGCCATGATCAGATCCGTATCAAATATTTGATAATAGAAAACTATGAAACAAAAAGAATCATAAATTAATAACCTAAAAATTAATAACCTAAAAATTGAGAATAAAATAAAATCTAGAAAAATAAAAAATGAATTTAAACTAACTATAACTTATAAACAAACATTATTTATAATTTGTTTTCAAATATGATCTATAATCTTCAAGTTAATGGAGAAAAAATATTATTTTAGTTTTTTGCAAAATCAAACAAATGATAAATAATTCTTTGATTATTATTATTTTGAAAAAAAAAATGAAAAAAGAATTTAATTAATTAACATCACCAAATGATTTTATGAAAATGGGAAACCAGCCAAGAAAAAATTTGATGAAGTAATGAACACATTATTCAAAATAGTCAAACTTTCTAATTAGCAAAAGAACGAATACATAATAATAATTTAAACGAAAGTAAATATTTGATAAAAAATAACGTTTTTGTTTAAATTGAGATTTTTATGCTCGTTTTTAACTTTTGACATATACTCTTTTAATGAATGTTTCATACTATAGTAAATGTCTTAAGTTTGTCTCAAAGCAAGCCAATGCATAGAACTATTTGAAAAGGTTGATTCTATAGCTCATTTTAATTATCAAGATTTTAATAGGGGCCCTTTAAAATTTGTAAAAATATAAGGGGATTTGTCGGGGCCCAACAAATGGCGACTTACTGGGTGAAGCAGTTATCTCTGATCTGGTAAGATTTTATCTCAGGAAGAAAATAATAAGACTAATAAAAGGATTTAAGCTCCCTAAAATAAATTCACTCTGAGACCATATGGTATTAGGATAAGCTCAATGTTATAACCAGACAATAGAATTTTCTTTGCATGGGATTATAACCTGAAATAATGTCTTAATCAAAGAGTCACGATGTTTATAAAAGAACTTCAATACCGTTGATAGAGCCATTACTACCAGTAGATGTCCATAGCCTCGACAGGGATGTCATTTAACCCACTCAAATGCTTTAATCTCATTCAAAAGTTGTATCCACATGATGTATACTTCCATAAAAGATAATTTAAAAATATATACCTGCTACCTCTACACTCGACATTGCTTTGTTGCCAGCAGGCCTGTTCAGTACCCTGATAAAGTTGTCTTGGTATTATGTGTGCATTTACCCACTACCAGCGAGCCTGTTCAGTACCCCGACTGGTTTACACACACTTCCCACACATAAGTGCTCTCAACTCTTAGGCCACTTTTAAATAGTAATACAATTATAGATTTCTTGATGACAAAGAGAGTGGGGTGATACTGGAGGTTAATTGCAATACAGGTGAATAGTTGATCATGTTATTTATTTTCTTTCAAAATCGAAAGTTTTATCATGGTTTAGAGATTTTAGATTTCCTTTAAGAAATCATCTAGAGAATGGGGAAGCACTTAAAAGTGATTCCTTAAGAATATGGACGGCGTAAAAAGTTTAAAGATCATCATAATTCTCAAAGATTTAAACCATATCTCTAGTGTAACACTCTAGCAAAGATAATTTGAGGACAAAATGAGAGTGACAATTGACTTAAAAATCAATTGTTTGAGCTATATCTTAATATCAGGACCTCTTTGAACTATTTCAATTTGCTTGAAAAATACAAGTCTTAAAATAAATGCTTCATCTGACAATAGTTCTTTGATCAGAAATATATTGATTCAAAAAGAAAGATAAGAAGAAAACTCATTCAAAATAATCAAAGAAAACAAAAACACACAACAAACCAAATCAAATTTTATTAATGGGATTCAAAGTCAGAAGTACAAAAAATCAAAACAACAAAATAAAACTTTTAAGAAATGATTTTGGCCAAAGATAAACTTGTATTTTTGTATCCACTATCATCTCACTATAAAATAAAGGAAGAACTAAATCATATAAAATATCATGTGCAAGCAAGTTCTTTTCTTAAGATAGTGATGCATGAGATGCTACTTTGACCAAGCATTATTATTAAAAATAAAGAGACTAAAAATAGAAAAATCCTTATTAAGATGAGTGCAGTCCTACTCGTGGCACCTTAGGTGAGGGTTGAATTGATAGTTCAAATTTACTCTCATTTAAAATTTTCATGATGATACTGCGTTTCCGAAAAGGAATATTTAATGAAAAATAGAGAGAAAAAGATTTAAAATGGACTTCCCTGACAACATTCATATTATGGTTCTCTTGGTGTGCCCGCTTGTGTTCATAACTGCATTATTACAAAGAGAAAAACTGAGAAATAAAACTAAAAGAAAACTTACTCCTAAACCTACTCTAAATACTAAACAAATAAAAAATACTAAGTGAAGTCATGCTTCCAATGTAGCCATCGGAGTAACTCCAATACTGCAATGGAAACAAGATCAAATATTACTAACGCGAATGGTAGTATATCGAAAAATAACAAAAATATATCATACTTAACTTTATCATCATCATTTAAAAACACAACAAGCATGACTTTACCATTCCCTTGAACATTTTTCAGATATGAATACTCCAAAAAAATCTGCAACCCTATCATAATACATGCAATTATTAACATGGGATTGTTCGAAAGAATTCACATATGAAAAATATTCCTGATGAGAATAAAGTATTAGACTATCAAAGAAGAAATCTTGTAAAAAGGTCGGATCAAGATGGCGAGAACTTATCATGTTTCTCGATTGGAAAGTAAGTGTTTCATTCTCTCGAAACATTTCATTGAGCTTAGATATTTCAAGGTTAACTATTTGAGGTGAACTAGATGGAACGACCAACATTTTTGAATAATCATCATTGGTAATAATATTTGGCCGATTATACTTTTCAACCCCAAATAATTTATCTTGGAAAAATCTAGATTCTTCTTTAATCACAAATTGAGATGAATCAATGGAAGATGCAATTTGAGACTCATTCAAATCATTTCTTGATTTACCCATGGATAATTGATGAGAATAAGAATTGATATGTTCATGAGTAGAATTATTTTCCTCTTTATCTTCTATTTGGTAATCTCTTTGTACCTGATTATATAATGTTAAATTCTCTCCAAGGCAATATGGAACATGCAATTGCACAACATTAGGATTAAAAATATTGGGGTACAAGGAATAATATGTAGAAGAATTGAGGAGATAAAATGCATCTCTTGAAATGATAGGTATATACATTTTGAAATATGGTTTTGTTCCCTCTCCTTGTATAAACTAATCAACCTCTATTGTATTCTCTTTTAAAGAATACGAGACAATTTCTAAGAGACAATTTGGTTCATTGTGTAAGGAAAAATTTGAGAGCAAATCACTAGAGATAGAAGATTGATTAATAGTTTGCCTAATGATTTTGTCTACCACTGATTGAACATGGATCTGTTCAACTAAATTAGGGGAAGATTTATCATCCACATGATTATCAACTTCACATTCGGCCTCTTTTACTTTAGAAACTGCTATAAAATCTATGAGAGTGGGACAACTATCATCTTTTAAAGTAAAGGTTCCTTGTTCAACATAAGGAGACATTGTTTGCAAAGAATGATTAGATATGACAATTGCATTATGTGGCTCATGATTTGTCAAAACGAAAGAAGTCGACAAAAATTGTGGTGCTTCAAAATCTTGAAGATCAACATCAAAATTTGAACCATCTTTAGATTGAGTGTTAGTTCTCAATTCAGATTGGTTAAAAATTAATTGATCTTGCTTGTCTGAGAGAGAAACGAGATATTCAAAACATTCATTAATAAGTGGAATTTCTTTCAAAGGGAATCTAATACCAACATGAATGAACCTAATTGCAAAATCATTGAATGATTCACCATTTTCTTTCCTTAAGCAACTTAATTCTTCACATAATTCATCGTAATCATAGTTGCCAAAATATGATAAAAACTCAAATACAAACTCAGACAAAGAATGAATAGAATTAGCTCGAAAAGATTCAAACCAAACCTTAACTTCAATATAAAATAACTTCAATACCATTGACAGAGACACTGCTGCCAACAGACATCCATAGCCTCAATAAGGATGTCATTTAACCCACTCAAATGCTTTAATCTCATTCAATAGTTGCATCCACATGATGTATACTTCCATAAAATCTAATTTAAAAATATATACCTACTACCTCTCTACCCGACATTGCTTCGTTGCCAGCAGGCCTATTCAGTACCCTGACGAAGTTGTCTTGGTATCATGTGTGCATTTACCCGCTGCCAGTGAGCCTGTTCAGTACCCCGATGGGTTTACACACACTTCCCACACATAAGTTCTTTCAACTCTCTTATTTTAATTAGTAATACAATTATAGATTTATTGATGAAAAAGAGAGCGGGGTGATACTAGAGGTTAATTGCAATACTGGTGAATAGTTGATCATGTTATTTATTTTCTTTCAAAACTGGAAGTTTTATCATGGTTTAGAGATTTTAGATTTCCTTTAAGAAATCATATAGAGGATGAGGAAGCACTTAAAAGTGATTCCTTAAGAATATGGATGGCGTAAAAAGTTTAAATATCATTGTAATTCTCAAAGATTTAAACCATATCTCTGGTGTAACACTCTAGCAAAGATAATTTGAGGACAAAATGAGAGTGGCAATTGACTTAAAAATCAATTGTTTGAGCTATATCTTAATATCAGGACCTCTTTGAACTATTTCAATTTGCTTGAAAAATACAAGTCTTAAAATAAATGATTCATCTGACAATAGTTCTTTGATCAGAAATATATTGATTCAAAAAGAAAGATAAGAAGAAAACTCATTCAAAATAATCAAAGAAAACAAAAACACACAACAAACCAAATCAAATTTTATTAATGGGATTCAAAGTCAGAAGTACAAAAAATCAAAACAGTAAAATAAAACTTTTAGGAAATGATTTTGGCCAAAGATAAACTTGCGTTTTTGTATCCACTATCATCTCACTATAAAATAAAGGAAGAACTAAATCATATAAAATATCATGTGCAAGCAAGTTCTTTTCTTAAGATAGTGATGCATGAGATGCTACTTTGACCAAGCATTATTATTAAAAATAAAGAGACTAAAAATAGAAAAATCCTTATTAAGATGAGTGCAGTCCTACTCGTGGCACCTTAGGTGAGGGTTGAATTGATAGTTCAAATTTACTTATCTCTTTACTTTCCATTTAAAATTTTCATGATGATACTGCGTTTTCGAAAAGGAATATTTAATGAAAAATAGCGAGAAAAAGATTTAAAGTGAACTTCCCTAACAACATTCATATTATGGTTCTCTTGGTGTGCCCGCTTGTGTTCATAACTGCATTATTACAAAGAGAAAAACTAAGAAATAAAACTAAAAGAAAACCTACTCCTAAACCTACTCTAACTACTAAACAAATAAAAAATACTAAGTGAAGTCATGCTTCCAATGTAGCCATCGGAGTAACTCCAATCCTGCAATGGAAACAAGATCAAATATTACTAACGAGAATGGTAGTATATCGAAAAATAACAAAAATATATCATACTTACCTTTATCATCATCATTTAAAAATACAACAAGCATGACCTTACCATTCCCTTGAACATTTTTCAGATATGAATACTCCAAAAAAATTTGCAACCCTACCATAATACATGCAATTATTAACATGGGATTGTTTGAAAGAATTCACATGTGAAAAATATTCCTGATGAGAATAAAGTATTAGACTATCCAAGAAAGAATCTTGTAAAAAGGTCGGATCAAGATGGCGAGAACTTATCATGTTTCTTGTTTGGAAAGTAAGTGTTTCATTCTCTTGAAACTTTTCATTGAGCTTAGATATTTCAAGGTTAACTATTTGAGGTGAACTAGATGGAAGGACCAACATTTTTGAATAATCATCATTGGTAATAATATTTGGCCGATTATACTTTTCAACCTCAAATAATTTATCATGGAAAAATCTAGATTCTTCTTTAATCACAAATTGAGATGAATCAATGGAAGATGCAATTTGAGACTCTTTCAAATCATTTCTTGATTTACCCATGGATAATTGATGAGAATAAGAATTGATATGTTCATGGGTAGAATTATTTTCCTCTTGATATTCTATTCGGTAATCTCTTTGTATCTGATTAAATAATGTTGAATTCTCTCCAAGGCAATATGGAACATGCAATTGCACAACATTAGGATTAAAAATATTGGGGTACAAGGAATAATATGTAGAAGAATTGAGGAGATGAAATGCATCTCTTGAAATGATAGGTATATATGTTTTGAAATATAGTTTTGTTCCCTCTCCTTATATAAACTGATCAACCTTTGTTGTATTCTCTTTTAAAGAATACGAGACAATTTCTAAGAGACAATTTGGTTCATTGTGTAAGGGAAAATTTGAGAGCAAATCTCTAGAGATAGAAGGTTGATTAATAGTTTGCCTAATGATTTTGTCTCCCACTGATTGATCATGGATCTGTTCAACTAAGTTAGGGAGATATTTATCATCCACATGATTATCAACTTTACATTCGGCCTCTTTTACTTTAGAAACCATTATAAAATCTATGAGAGTGGGACAACTATCAGCCTTTAAAGTAAAGGTTCCTTGTTCAACAAGAGTATACATTGTTTGTAAAGAATGATTAGATGTGACAATTGAAATATGTGGCTCATGATTTTCCAAAATGAAAGAAGTCGACAAAAATTGTGGTGCTTCAAAATCTTCAAGATCAACAGGAAAATTTGAACCATCTTGAGATTGAGTGTTAGTGCTCAATTTAGATTGGTTAAAAATTAATTGATCTTGCTTGTCTGAGAGAGAAACGAGATATTGAAAACATTCATTAATAAGTGGAATTTCTTTCAAAGGGAATCTAATACCAACATGAATGAACCTAATTGCAAAATCATTTAATGATTCACCATTTTCTTTCCTTAAGAAGCTTAATTCTTCACATAATTCATCATAATCATAGTTGCTAAAATATGATAAAAACTCAAATACAAACTCAGACAAAGAATGAATAGAATTAGCCCGAAAAGATTCAAACCAAACATTAACCCGACCTCGGAAAGTGAGAGCGAACAATCTGCATGTAACATTAGAATCAATGATCTTATGTCTTAAACACATATAAAAAAAGTTAGAAATATGGTCTACTGCAGATGTGTTCCCTTCACCATCAAAGGTGAGTTCTGAAAAGAAATCAATTGTCTTGTTGGAAATAACTGGTAGTGAGACATTAAAAGCATGTTCCGACACAGTGATTTGGGCAGAAGCCATTAAGAATTTGAAGAAATTGACTTCAAATAGTTAGCCTGCCTTGTAGTGCATTATAAGATGATACATAAGAAGGATTTATAAATGTGGAATTATGAAAAGCTGAGGGGTGAAACATTTAATCATTAAATTTACTCAACCCTCCTTCTAGCGCCATTTGTTGACGGACAAAATTGACCGTCCATCAACTGGAAGAGCGAGTCCGGTCTGGGGTTGTCTAAATAACCCAAGCCGTTTGGTGTAACTTGTTCTGACGGGTTTAATGGCTCCGTTAGCCAATCTAAGAATCTTAAAAGAAACAAATAAAAGAGAGAAATAACTAAGTAATTACTAAACACTATATATATGTACATATGCTCTAATGTAACTATAGTAGTTGTATTTAAGAAGAAGATATACCGTCTCATTTATTTACTTGATTTACAAGATGCAATTTTTAATCGAAACTTATGAAAATCAATGGAAAAATGATTTCTTCTAGGAAGAAGATAAAGAAAGCACATAAAAATATTTATTGTTTTTCATTTTTAAATTTAAAGAATCTTGCAAAACATTTAATGAAACATGAACATGTGGATAGTCAAAGCTGAACCATACATTCATTATTTCATTCTTAAACAACTTAACTAAATAACACACATAATAACCTGTCACTAATCAACGAAACTAGTATTTATCTTTCTATATTGTATGAGCTCCTGCATGTACTGTTGTTAAGGGAAACCTATAAAAGAACAATACTTGCACTTCCAGAATACTCTCAAAGAAGTATTTGATATTGGAGTAAATTAATAACAACAGGAAGACAACTAATTAAAAATTGTGTGATCTTAAGATAATCAATATTTAAGAACGAAAGAAAACTCAATTCTGGGTATTGATATTATCCATCATTTAACATTAGAAATAAATTCCATAATAATTAAATGATTGATTGATCACACATAAAAAAATGGAATAAGAAATTATGGGCAGCATATAACATTTAACAGTATGAAAACACCATATGATTGACAAGCTAAAGCTAAAATCAACCATTATAAAATTTTCATAATATACCAATAATGAAAGAATGAAATGGAATAAGTATCACACAGGTCTAAACCAAAGATGAATTACTTTCCCATATTCTTTCTCAAAATCACATGCCCATATTGTAGTCCTGGAAGAATTGTTTTAGATAATAAACTCTTAAAGATTGGAAAAATTAATATATAAATAATAATAATTAACCATGTATTGATAAAAAAGACTAAATCTATTTAAATCAATGCATAATCAATTATTGAAATAACATGAATATATTATAATGAAAATAAAACCATTTTACTTACAGGACAAAAGCCATTAAGCAACCTGGAATTCCATATTCTTCTTTGAAAATATTCATTCATTCTCCCAAAGCTTCCAGCCATCCATTACTCCATTTGAAAAGAAATAAAAAGTTTACAAAAGAAATAATATACAAAAGAGAAAGGATTGAAATCCTCCTCTCCAATTCTTGGATCGCCATGGCTCTGATCTTTCTCATATATTTATAAAATGAATGAACAGTCTGGGCTTCACTTTTAATTTCTGCCACCTGAAATTTACCTCTAAAAGAGACCCAAATATCTCTCAAAATGTACATTGGTTTAGGAAAATCTCTATGAAGAAGGTAAATGGGTCCATTTTGGTTCTAGGTTTTCAACCGTTTCTCCAAATTCCTCACGGTTTGGCTGCAATCAGTCCTGCAAAATCATGTGTCTGATCTTGACGCCTTTCCAAATTTTATTTGTTCTTGCTCATAAAATTATTTGTAGCAATCCAATATTATTTTTGAATCAATCATCTTGAACTTATTTGGATAATAAAATCAAGCCATGAATCCGTATCAAATATTTGATAATAGAGACATGTGAAACAAAAAGAAACCTAAATTAATAACCTAAAAATTGAGAATAAAACAAAATCTAGAAAAAACAAAAATGAATTTAAACTAACTATAACTTATAAAAAAACATTATTTATAATTTGTTTTCAAATATGATCTATAAGCTGCAAGTGAATGGAGAAAAAATATTAATTTTAGTTTTTTGCAAAATAAATAAATGATAAATAATTATTTGATTATTATTATTTTGAAAAAAAATAAAAATGAAAAAAGAATTTAATTAACATCACGAAATGATTTTATGAAAATGAGAAACCAACCAAGATAAAATTTGATGAAGTAATGAACACATTATTCAAAATAGTCAAACTTGCTAATGAGCAAAAGAATGAACACAATCATAATTTAAACGAAAGTAAACATTTGATAAAAATTAACATTTTTGTTTAAATTGAGATTTTTATGCTCGTTTCTAACTTTTGACATATACTCTTGTAATGAATGTTTCATACTATAGCGAATGTCTTAAGTTTGTCTCAAGGCAAGACAAGGCATAGAACTATTTGAAAAGGTTGATTCTGTAGCTCATTTTAATTATCAAGATTTTAATAGGGGCCCTTTAAATTTTGTAAAAATATAAGGGGATTTGTTGGGGCCCAACAAAGTGTCAACTGAAAGAGAATATTCTCTAGGTCGAATATTCTCCCCTAAAATATAGGAGACTGGATAATGAATAATTACGACTAATAAACAAGGAAAAACCTTAGGAAAAATAAATCATAGGTGTGTGTGAAGTAACTCCAACAAACATTAGTCATTTTCTCACTTAAATAAGCGACATGCTTATTGTCCTGATTTAAAACTGTGCCAATGCCTACTCGACTAGTGTCGTATTTAACATGAAATGTCTTCCCAAAATCTGGCAGAAGTAGAATAGGTTGTTCCGTTATCTTCTCTTTCAACACCCTAAATCCTTTCTTAGCTTTCTCTTTCCAATTAAAATATATGCATTCTTTCTTTATGGTGTCTAGTATGGGTGCACAAATACTACTGAAATTTCTGATGAATTTCATATAAAAACTCGTTAACCTATGAAAACTTCTTACCTCAAACATGGTCCTTGGAGAAGGCCATTCTCTAATTTCCCTCACCTTCTTTGGATCCCTATTCAACTCATTTGAAGAGATCACAAACCCTAGATATATAAGTTTTGTCTTTATTGTTGTGTTGGCTTTGTCACATGAGTGAGCAAAAACACAACATGTGCATGCTTAGTTAGGCCAGCTAAACAAGACAAAAGTTTGTGAGTTGATTAGATAACAAAATACACATGAAAAAGGAAATGAAAACTAAAAACAACTAAGAAATAAATGTTAGATAATCTTGAAGAACTAAAACCGTGAAAAGAAAAAAATGACCAATATATAGCTACCAATGGATCAATATATTGATAGGCTAAACATCATAGAGAAAAGAAGGGACTTATGACCCCCCTCTTCCTCCTTGGGAGGGAACTTGAGTTCCCTAATAGATATCTCTTCTCTTGATACAATGGAAAATGACAAATGGTGAAGAACTACAAAGTCAATTACCTCAAGAGGTGAGTGGAATGACCCTTGCTATAGTGTTTGAATGCTTCAAGGAGAAAAGAGGATTCTCAAAGAAGAATTCTTGCAGCATAACAATACCTTGAAGTTCTTATTTTTCTAGTACATGCATGTCACATATTTATAGCATGCATTCATGGCAAGATATAATTGGTTCATAGTGTGAACAAGGGGCCTTTTAGAGCACTTCCTAGCCCTTGACCAGCCTCCAATCTAGATTTTGCTTAGATATGAATGTCAAATCATGTTGGGGGTCGAACTAGAAGTGGTTGAGAGGTTGACAAGATTCATAAATGTGTCATTCATAAAAGTGTGTGACTTTTCTTGTATACAGTCGTGCATCTTGTGCATAGTGCGCCCTAAGGGTTGTGTTAGCCTGCGTATTATGTGCACTATGCATGCGCTTCCTTTGGTGAATTTGCGCACTTTGATTTTTGAAACAAGTATATAGTTTTTTGCCTCTTAATGGATTTTGGTGTTGTAGATGGACTAATTGTTGCTAGATTTGATGTCTTTCTTCAACCATTGTGTAATGTTGTGAATGATTTTTCAGTGATAACATTCATGAAAGAGCATTTTTTCATATTGAACAATAGCTTCTCTCTCTACAATCTCCTCAACACCATCTTCAAGTGCCTCAAATTATTCTCTTCAGTCTTACTTAAAACTAGAATATCATCCAAATACACAATCAAAAAATTACCAATAAAATATTTAAGTACTTCATTCATCAACCCCATAAATATATGTGGGGAATTTGTTAAGCCAAATGGCATAACCAACCACACATACAATCTTTCATTCATTTTGAATTTTTTCTTCCATTCATCTCCTTATCTCATCCTTATTTGATGATAGTCACTCTTCAATTCTATATTGGAAAAATAATTTGCTCCACTCAAGAAATCCATTGGATCATCCATTCTAGGTAAAGGGAATCTATACCTGATGGTTATTTTGTTGATGGCTCTAGAATCTGTGCACATTCTCCAACCTCCATATTTCTTTGGAATGAACACATTTGGTACTTCAGATGGGATCAAAATTTCCATAACCAAATATTTATCCAAAAACTCTTGGACTTGATTCTTGACCTCTTCATTCTCTTGAGGTGTCAACTTGTACGTTGCTTTGTTTGGAAAAATTTCTCCTGGAATAAGGTCGATATGATCATTGATACTCCTTAAGGGTGGTAGAGTGAGGTAACTCATCTACCACAATATCAACAAACTCATCAAACAACTCTTGGATTTCCACAGGAAAATCATCCATAGAAGTGTTCGTAAGGATGACTCTTGGCTTTCTCACAACAAAAAAAATCATTTCTTGTTCCTTCTTGACTTCTTTCAAGAGTTCCTTCCCACTCATGAGAAGTATGATAGTAATAGCTTCTTCCTTGACTCCTTTGTCTTCTATTGGCAGCAAAATATTCTTACACTCATTTTGATGAAAGGTATAGGTATTTTTTCTCCCATCATGTATGAAATTTATATCATATTTCCATGTTCTTCCCAACAAAACATGAAAAACATCCATGGGTATAACATAATACACAATTTCATCTCTATAACCACCTATTTTAAATTCAACTTTGCATTGTCGACTTACCATTACTTGGTGTCCTTTTTTCAACCATGATACCATGTATGGGTTCGTATGTGCAGTTGTATCTAGCTTCAATTTTTCCACAAACTCCGTGGATACCATATTATCAGTACTCCCATTGTTTATAATCACCTTGCATACCCTATCTCTAGTCTTGGAAGCAGTTCTGAATAGACTATTTCTCTAAACGATTTCTCTTTCTTCTTTCTATAGTTTTATGAGAACTTTCCTTATTATGAGGGATATTCCTTCCTCTATTGCTTCTTCCTTCATTTTTACTTCCACATTCCTCTTCTACACTTCAGAAATGTGAGATTATCTACCTCCTTTCTTCTTCTCAGGACATTCCCAAGACATATACCTCATATTTCCATAGGAATAACATTTCACTTCTCCTCCTTTGCCTCTTTCTCTTCCTCTGGGAAAAGAACTTTTTCCACCATACTGTCCTCCTTTGGAACTTTCCCCTCTTTCTTTTTGATTGTGATACTTTCCAGCTTATATTCTAGGCTTCTGAAATTTATCTCAGACAATTTCTCTTCCTTGATTAGGACTCTTTCCTCTATTCCTCTAACTTCTTTTTGTGTTCAAATTTTCCTCTGCCTTTAGGGCTACCTGATAAGCATCCTCCAAATTTTTCATTGTCGTCACATTTATTTCATCATGAATCTCATATCTCAGGCCATTAATATACCTAGAAATTTTTTCTTCATCATTCTCTCTATGTCCCACTCTTACGTTTAGTTTGTAGAAATCTTTGGTGTACTCCTTTATCGAAAAACCCTTACGTCTCAGATTACAATTTTCTGAACAAATTATTTGATAATTTTTTGGTATGAATTTAGATTTTAAATTAGCTACTATTCTATCCCAATTCTTAATTTTTGACTTACCTTTGCATCTTCTATCATCTTGCAATTCATCCCACAATGGCGTTGCATGTCCCTTCAATATGGTCCAACATGATTTACCTTTTTTTCATCATCAATCTCCTCATAATCAAAGTACTTATCCATAACACTTATCCAGTTGAGCAATTATTCCAAATCCAAATTTACTTTAGACATTGGGTCTTCCATTTTTTCTCTGGCTCCCATTTTAACAACATCTTTCAACAGTCGCTCTTCTACTGCATTTTATCCCACAGCTTCTTCTTCTTCAACATATTCACTTTCAGCTTCACTGACATCACCACCTTTCAATGCTCTTATAAGTGTCATCTCCATGGTGTCCAATCTCACATGAATTCGTCTTATATATTCTTCCATAACTGGATTTTCTACAAGTCTGTATATGTGTCTTCTCGACGGAATGATTCCAAGTTTTCTTTCACACAAAGCTTAATTCAGTCTTTGATACCACTTGATGCGGCCTCCATGGGTTCAAAACCAATTTTAAAAATATGCGTTGAATCATGAGTTTTCCACTGTATGTATTCTTTGAATGTTGATGGCAATTATCCTGCATCAAAATTCCTCCAATTTTCACTCCTTGAATCATTCCTTAAAAAGAGTTATAGAGAAATTGGCACACCTTGTTGAATTCTAGCCTATTAGAGAGAGAACTTGTATGGCATGCCATGTGTTCAATATTTTATATCTTATGTTGAAAATAACACACATAAAAGTATGGTCTATAATATTTCCATTTCAATTGGTATTCCATCATTTTGATTCTCTATGAAGAAGTTATGACTATTTTACCTGTAACACATGTTTAAAACTAGTTTTAGGACTAGTCAAACTCCCTATCTTCCATAAAGTGTATCTCCAAATGTACAATGACACAGATATTGAAATTTCTACCACAGGTACCATTATTCTTCTCAACAACCTCATATTTTTTCCATATGAATCATTCTAGAAACAAAGTTATAGCAAAAATGGTAAGATGACCTGTAAATAACATACCACAGAAAAAATTTATCCTCCCTTGGTTTTTCGACCTTCTTTACTTGACCTGAAATTCTCTGCCTCCAACCTGTATTCTCAGAAGTGAATACATAGAATTGATTTGCAATGGAAAATTCTTTGTGTTATGAAGAGAAATTTCTTAATGGCATGCAACTGGCATGCAACTCATGATGGCATGCAACTCACATGCAATAATTAATTATCTTTTGTTTATTGCACTTTACTTCAACATGCAATAATTAACTATCCCTGCAATAATTAATTATCCATGCAATAATTAATTATCTTCTATTTAATGTCACTTTACTTTGACATGCAACTTTGCTAAAGGGTTGACATCAATGATAACCAATATCAATAATTAATTATCCCTGCAATAATTAATTAATCTTTTTTGATAATTAATTAATATTTCAACAATCATTCTCAATAGTCAATCTTTCAATAATTAATCCCTTGTTCCAACCACTTTGACTAGTCAAGATTTTTTTTTACCTTCTAGAATCTTCTATAATATTATTGAGGGTCCTCCAACTTCATAGATCCATATCTTCTCAACCATGAGGAACTATGTGGCATACTATATATCACATGAAATAGCATTACACATATTATCCATCTATGATAGTCTTACTTACAAGTATATTGACCTTCATGTTTTTATTCCTCGATAAACTACGAGTTCCATGACCATGACCAACTTGTCACTGGATCCTCTCACATGGATCATATACCAAGGGCACCTCTCAACCAAATGTCCACCATCACCATCACATGACTCTACCAAACATGTATTGAAGTCACCAACATACCATCACAAGATATGTACATGTACCATACCATGTACAAACCTGTACCATGCATCAACCATTCACATCAACACCTATACCATACCATGTGCCAACCATGGAAATCAAAAACACATGTACCATATCATGTTCCAACCATGCACATCAACCATCTACATCAAATCCTACCATGATCTATACCAAAACAAGTGTATACCTTAACAATGTGTCAATATAAATGGTAGACCTCTAACATGGCAACCAATTGTCCAACAATCTCATCCACATCTTTGGGGATTCCGTACTTCTCCAAGGGTTGACATCAATCTTCAAGGGTTTACATCAATGACAACCAATTTTCCAACAAAGACTCCCCTTTTCTCTTTCTTGTGACCTCTTGGACTGTCGACATTAATGCAGAGTGTTTCTTCTTGACTGGTGGCACCATCTGTATACGGGTGTAGTACTGGGACCTATGAACATATTCCTTCTTGAGAAATACTTTGTCTCTGATCTCCTTGTACTGTCATATTCCCTTTAATTTTTTGGCATAATTGATTCCTCCACTCAATATGTCCTCCCACTGTTGTTGGAGACTCCCCCTTTCTATGTCTTGTGGCCTCCCAGACTTTTGAAGTTGATGCAGAGTGCTTCTTATTGACTGGTGGCACCATCCACATACAAATGTAGTACTAATACCTTTGATCTAGCCACATGAATCCTTCTGAGGTTTCCCCCATGGTGGCGTAGTCTAAATTTTCTATGTTTAATTGGCATTTTTCACCTGAATCTGGTGATCTAAATCTAGGAAAATTCACAATTTTATGTTGTTTAACTTATATTTTTGAATGCATAGATGAATTTAAAGTCCCAAGAAACCCCTGGGGCACTTGGTTAACACAAACTTAACCACTCAACGAGCTACTTATTATGCCATGGACTATTATCCCTTCGTTATATAAAGGGTAAGTCTAGGACATGGCACTACTAGTCAACACCATCCATGATATGACTTCAGAGTTCACATTAACCAACATATAACTTGAAATTCTCTCATAGCCTATCTAGTGGCACAACTAATCTGGGTCAGGTACTGTCCATCCTTCCCACATCATGCAAAATTCTAATATGTACTTTGATCATCCATTAATCCTTGTACGTACCAATCATATATCTTGTCCATTCATGTTTAATTGATGTCTAGAGGCATGGAAAGTATAATTATTCCATGCCAAACATTTTTATCCCCCATAGTAGGAATAATTGATGTCTCGATTGAGACAACACGAGCATAATTAGCTCACGCCTAACATTTTTATTTCTGATAACAGGTATCATTGACATATCGATCGAGAAAACATGGACATAACAATATTGGGACAAGCAATTTTATCCCTATAACTGGCATAATTAAGACCTAATTAGGTGTCAAACGCACCCATGACAGAAAAATTTGTTGACATGGAAGTACCACATAGGTGCCATAGGGAAATGGCGGGTCATGATGGTGATGTCATTGTTCTTGAAAACCAGTGAATGCAAGTCATAAATATGACAAATACTAAACTACATCGTAGGTCCGATGAACATTAGGGGACCAAGAAAAAATATAACTAAATTTTGAGAATTAGTGGGTAATGTCTGATGGTAAGGTGGATTGTGTTTGTAATGTCGGAACACCCCGATGTACTTCAACACCATATGAAGTAGTGAAGTGGGAATATCAATGACATTGGAGTATTTGAGAACCAAGTATGGTTATTGGGGTCCCTATCATGGTAAGGGAAGGAAAACTAGTGCTTGGGCCATATAGGTTTCTTCTAAGTGTTAAGGTCCCTGGAATAGCACCTAGAACCACTACACTTGACATCCCATAGGAATCCTTACCTTCCAAGTAGGTATACATGCATCATTAGAATATTTTGAGCACTAGCCATGATTCTTGAGGAGCTTGACATTTTCATGGGAGGAAACACAATGATTGGACGCTAAATTAATCTTTTTGGAATACATGGATATGAAAAACACATCGAACCAACATACATGACCTCTCAAGGATATATTTTCCTTGGAATGGGTATATGGGTGCCATTATGGAATTTTTCATACTAGGTACATGATTCTTTGGGCCCTAGAAATATTCGAAGGAGGAAACCTGATCCTAATGCCACAAATGAAGCTTCTAAGAATCAAGAGTCAAGAAAAACACCTTGATCAAAAAAGTATTGTCTATGGATCAAGAGCCATCATTGAGTCCTCAAAACACCACATATGATATCTTTGAGAAATATTTGTCATTTTAGTTGCAATATGGAAACCACATAAACGTTTTGAGAAACAAGTATAGGTAATGGGGAAATATACATGGTTAAGGAAGGAAAATCGGTCCTTAGGACCTAAAATAATATTCTAGACATCCAAATCCAACAATAATTCCTTGAACCACTACACGTAATTTCCTGAGAGTTCCATCTCTCTCTTAGTTGGGATATGGTAATCATTATAAGGTTTTTATCTCTAGGTATTACTCTAATTTCCTTAAACATGGCTAGCGGAGAAAACTTAGTATTAAATCCCTAAAGGTAGCTTCTAAGGTTGAAGGGACATGAAAAAGGACTTGAACCACCACATAGTAACTTTATATGGGATATTTTTTCTTTAAAAGGGGATATGGGCTCTATTGGAAGGTTTTATATCTATATTTGTCTCTCTATGCCTTGAGTATGGTTGCAGGAGGAAACTCTAGTGTTAGGCCCTAAATAAATATTATAGTCATCTAAGGAAAATATTGTACCACAAAAATAGATCTTAAGGCACATTATCAAGGGTGCAAAAATGAATTGTATTCCCTAAAGTAATATTAAATCCATCGAGGGCCAAGAAGGATGCCTAAAAAAACCACACATGGTCTCTTGTGAGCGTCCTTGGCCGATGATTGGGGATTTCTTGTTACTTGGTAGTTTTGAGTAGTAGGTATGTGTCCCAGAACCCTAAAACATATCTTAGGAAGAAGGCCATCCATTAGATCCCAAACAAAGGTTTGAGGCATCTCTAGCATCCCTAGCCATGGTAGGGGGAGGAAACTCATGCCTCAAGTCATAACAATAGCTTCTAAGGTTGGAGGGACATGATCGAGGACTTGAACCAACACATGGGGCCTTTCAATAAGATCTTTGGCATTTAATATGGGATGTGGGATCCATTGGAAGGATTTTATAATATATTTAGGTCAAGAAGCCTTGAACATGGTTGGGGGAGGAATCCCTAGCCTTAGGCTATAAATAATAAATTTAGGCATCTCAGTCCAATAATTTCACCTCAAACATGTGTATCGGGAAATTGGGCACAATTAGGGGAGGAAACATGAACCTTAGGCTATACAAGAATATTATATCCATCTAGGACTTAGAATGATACCTCAAACAACCACACATGGCCTCCTAAGGGTATCCTTGGCCTATTATATGGGATTTCGATGCCACTAAGTGATTTTGAGAAGAGGATTTGTGTCCTAGGACCCTAGAAATGATCTAGGGAAGAACGACATGTACTAATTCTTGAGGAAATATTTGAGGAATCAAGAGCCATGATCTAGATGCCTAAAACATTTCTTTAGAACCTCAGTCATGGAATTCTTCCTAGATCGTTTATAGGGTATTGGGACACATACCTACTTCTCAAAACCACCTAGTGGCACCAACATATCCAATAATAGGCCAACAATAATCTTAGTAGGCCATGTGTGGTTGTTCAAGGAAAGTTGTTGTCCAAGGAATCCTTCATGGATTTGGATGGGTATAGAAGCTTTATTTATGGACTAAGGTTCATGTTTCCTACACTGACCATGTTCAGGGCCCCGAGACCCATGTTTGAGGTTAAATTATTGGCCTTGCATGCCTAAAATATTTATTTAGGGCCCTAGAATAGGGTTTCCTCCCCTAACCATGTTCAAGGCATCATGACCCAAATCTAGTGGTAAAATCATTCCAATAAAGTCCATATCCCCTCTTAAAGTCCAAAAATCCCATAGAAAGGTACTATGTTGTGGTTCAAGTTCTTGTTCATGTCTCTTCATCCTTAGTAGCTACCTTTATGGATTGAGGCCTAAGTTTCCTCCCCCAAATGTGGTTAAGGAAATGAGACTCATACCTTGATAAAAAAACCTTATAATGATGCCCATATCCAAACTATGAGGGATATGATCCTCTGAACACATTACTTGCAATGGCTCAAGGAATTGTTCTTGGATTTGGATGCTTGGAATCTTACTTTAGTTCCTAAGGATCATTTTTTCTCCCTTGACAATGTTTATTACCCCATGTTATCGGATAAATCGGTAAATGCGGATATAAACTAATCTCCCTAGATCCACCTGGATCTAGAACAAAACAAGACAGGACATGATGCTTTCCCTAAGTTACAATCATTGAATTTACTATCAAAGAAGGAATCGATGACATACCTTTGAATCTCGCTTCCTTATATCTTTGTTGTTCTTGTTTTTCTCTGGTGCTCTTGTGATATTGATCCTGTAGTGAGACACAAACCAAACAAAGTGAAAGCAATAAAAGTATATTCAATGACAACCTATGCATATGATCAAGTAATTATGCAATAAAATAAAGATAATTCTATGGGAAAGAAGCATGCCACTGTATTATATTAAATAATAGGAAGAGAGATTACAACCAGATGCCTTGATGTCGTAAGGTTCCTTCCAACAGTTCCTTGCTTCCCACACACTTCTTGCTCCAAGGATTCTGATACCATGGATCTTATAGCTACTCACAATCTATCTTGACAAAGCAAAGCTCAAAGCCAACATACCAAGCTAACAATATCAAGCCAAATTTCTAATCTCAAAGGCTCAAGAACTTTCCAACCCAATCAAGCTAACTTTCTCCATGAGAGTTCCTCTCCTTTTATAAGATGAAGAGGATAAGATGAGGAGGTTAGGATGATCCCACTAAATCATGAAAGTGAGTAAGATCCAAACCATTAGGAAGCCACCTCACCATAAAAGATTCTCCTTCTAGAAGCATCGAGAAAATGCTTGTTTTTTTCCACGTACAGAGGTCGCTGCACCCTATCTATAATGCAGCTTGTGGGAAC
The DNA here is from genome assembly GCA_032191745.1 of Picea mariana. Lineage (NCBI taxonomy): Eukaryota > Viridiplantae > Streptophyta > Pinopsida > Pinales > Pinaceae > Picea > Picea mariana. The sequence goes on from JASDQU010735275.1 coordinate 144,983, forward strand.
TTCGCACCCTGCATATATTGCAGCCTGCAGAAATCCTCCAAAATAGGGTTTTTACAAAGGAAAATACAACTTCTTCTCTCAGGGAAAGTTCTTCTCCCTTCTTTCTTTAGGAATTCAGGCCACTGGCCTCTCTGAAGGCAACAAATAGGTTTACATCATTAACGGTCATAAGGGTGATGAAAATAATGCGTAACAGAGAGCCCCCGAAAGTATGAAGTTAGAACAGAGTGATAGTTGAAATACTTTGTCAAGTGTGTATAGGGAACAAGGAATAGCCAGTCGGAAACCTTCCAACAAACAAGGAAATACGATACAATAATATATCATCACTGAGGTAGGCATTCCCATACTTAGAATACAAATGACTCAAAGCATAAATGCCGACATGTGAAGATCCATGTCAAGTAATATAGGTCATGGCCACCAAACATACATTGTGGATCCATGCCATTATGACTCAAATTTGAACATAGCCACCAAAAATACACTATGGATCTATGTGTTAAAGACTCAAATTTGAACATAGCCACTAGACATACAATGTGGATCTATGCCACAGTACAAATTGAATATACTCCAACGCAACCTGAATCTATGAGAAAAGATTCAGGCTCTTCATCTCCACCACTATATAGTACGAATCTAACCATGCGAATACATGTGATGAAGTCGAACATGGTAGAAACCACTTGATTACCGGTCATTAATGTATATAGTTAACAAGTGTGAGGGAAATCACAATTAATGTCAATGACTCCCAAGGAACACTAGTATAATCCAATGAATGCAAATTAATGAGCTGAAGTTGAACAGTTGGCAGAATCTCTCGATCAGAGGTCAATAATGAATACTCACTGTCGAAAGCGAGGAAACCTACCATTAAGGCATAAAATTTCCAAGGTACCAATTAGTTTCTAAGTCCAATTCCTGGATAATGAGTTGAAGTCGACAGGAAAAGACTCATCACAGGAGGGCCTTAACGTATCCCCCATCAATGAAACGAAACGGGTAACAAGATTTGAGGTAGATCAGAGTAACAATTGATTTAGGAATGAATCAGGGATGGATGACACAATAGAAAGCTTAAGGATTACATAAATGGCCGACGCAATAAAAGGCTTTCAGAGTTGAATTTCTCTTTGAACATATTGACAACACGACAACTGTCTTGGAAACACTGACTCAACAATAGGGATCAGAGACCAATTTGTAATCTTATAAAGGAGTATGATCAAGAGACAAGCGTATTTTCCAACCTAAACACAAAGCAAGTGAAAGGGTGTCATGTTTAAAAGCAACTCTTCCATGGAATATAGATTTAGACACATTTCTTTTCCAATTTTTCCCCCATCATTTCTGGTAAGTACCTCTTTATTTTTACGCAAGCTTGAGTAGGATAACATATTCTTGTAACTTAAGCTCATCCTTCGGATGAGTCCCTCGGAGTATGTTTAACGAACCCTAGGAAGGAGTGGTTCGGTTCCATATGGGCCTTTTGATGTTTGTTTAATGAGTCCAAAGAAAGAAAACTCAGGGGTTTTTCATGTTTAGAGAGTCTGAAAAACACTTAAAGAGAACTCTCCCAGTTCATTTTTTCGTAAGTTAGTTTGAAGAGACCGAAAAAGAGATAAAATATTGCTCAACATATGTTTTCTTCAAATACTTTAACGAGCGTGAAAAGAACAAGATTTATCGACAATCTTTTCATGTTTAGAGAGTCTGAAAAGAGATTAAAGGGAACTCTAGGGGGTTCATTTTTCGTATAACCTTTACAAGTCTGAAAAAGTGATAAAAGTATACTCGGTTACATTCTCATTGATTTACAATCACGAGAAAGAACAAAGACTAAGCTTGGTAACTTATTCTCATGTATTTACGAGCATGAGAAAGGACAAAGACTAAGCTCGGGATTGTTTTCATTTTTATGCAAGATTTAAAAAAAAATAAAAGTATGTTTGGGATAGATTTTATTTTTTAACAAGATTAAAGATAAACATAAACTATGCTTGGACCTGGCTTCATTGTTACACAAGCTTGAACTAGAGGAAACTATGCTTGTGGTAGGTGGTTTCATTTTTACACAAGCTTGAACCAAAGAAAACTATGCTTGGATTTCCCAACGCATAATACAAGGATGGTTGGTACTTAGCCCCCAACTTAAGAAACTAGCATCTCAACTTTAGTATGAAGTCCAGAGGCCGAGGCAAATTCCCCCCAAGCTTCGTTTCATCCAACTATAAAGGAGAATGAAAGGAAGCTTCAAATACTAGACGAAGGACTTGACTCAAACAGAGAGGGGGAACATTTTGTTTCATTTTTAAATAGTTTGATATAGGAACCAGAACTATGCTCAAGAATCTAGGTTCAATACCTAGACCTCTATTTATTTTTCTAACGATCTTGGCGCAGAAACGAGAACTATGCTCATAACCTTTGTTTCATTTTTTAAAAAGGTTGCCACAGAGACGCAAAAAACTATCCTCATAGCTGGGTTCATTTTTTAATGATCTTGAAAGAAAAAAACTATGCTCAAAGATGGTTTCATTTTTTAACGAGCTTGAAATCCGAAAATCATGCTCGAAGTTGGTTTCATTTTTTAATGAGCTTGAAAGAAGAAAATCATGCTCAAAGCTAGTTTCATTTTTTAATGAGCTTGAAATCAGAAAACCTATGCTCATATCTAGTTTCATTTTCTAATGAGCTTGAAATCAGAAAACCTATGTTGAACACTCTTCTGGGTCATGGTTTCCAAAAGGATAATGCTCTAGAAGGACACCATGTCAAAGGACAAAACTTGGTCATGGCTTCCAAGAGATCTTCACTTGATCGAAGAAACCCACTCTGGAAGGAATACATGTCGAGGGCCACGATAGGGGTAAAGAGATCAGGCTCTAAAATCCTGATTGAAGAGATCACCATGTCAACTACTAGATCCAAATCATTAGAAGTTGAACTCATGGGAGACAACGCCACATAATTAACATGTGGTGGGGGTGATACTATCTACATATAATAACAACTAAGGGAGGTAATCCAATCAGGACCGATGAAGGAAAGTTGATCAATAGTCACCATTCTTCCATCGTGTGGGAAAGATATCACATGGAAGCGAGTGGACACAATAGCTTTCATGGCATAGACATAATATCGCCCAAGGAGTAAAGAAGAATCCAAGGGGTCTTGGACTACCATGACATCAATAAAGACAGTTTTCACTCCCAAAGTTATAGGAAACTGATCAAGAGTCCCTAAAGGTTGATTGGTTATTTTGTTAAAAGCTAACAGATTCTGTGTAACCAGGGAAAGCTGAGGACAACCCAAAGCTTTCAAAGGAAATGAGGAAAAAATACTAACGGACGCACCTTCATCTATCAATGTCTGAGGAACGTCCTAACCAAAAAATTGCACTGTAATCTAGAAAGGAATGTGAGAGGGAAGACAAGGTCTAGTTAGCACACCCCAATCAAAACGGATGGCCTCATTACTTGGAGGGGGTTCCATGAGAGAAGGAGGAATACCCCTCGGCATGGTAGAGTCTATTTCAATGAGAAAAACGTGGGAAGTATCAGGTTTACTCTCGAGCAGGAGAGTAGGATCGACCACTTGGGTTGCATCCTATAAGGAGAGAATGGGGTCGACAGGTGGAAATGGATCAACTACTCAAGTTTCACTCTCTAGAGGGAGAGTGATACTGATCGAGGAAGAGATCGGATCAACCACTTAGATTTCACTCTCTGGAGGGAGAGTGGGGTTGACCAAGGGTGGGATCGGATCAACCACTGTGTCAACTGATTCAACTAAGGATGTGACCATATTTATGACATGATCAACTGGATTGACCGACGAAGGGGCCAGATTGATCATTCCATCAAATACAGGTGGTTCAAGAGTAATCTTGCGATAAGCAGCTGGAAGCTGAGGATGTGAAATAGTCATGTCTTCCAGGAATTTTTAGGCTTCGTCCATATGGGGGAAAAGGTGAATTAGATGACTCCCTTTACATAACATGCACAAAAACTTGGCTCTACTTTTCTTCTTCCTAACTATATCGTGACTAGTTGACGGGAGGTCGTCAACATGTTGTTCAGAGGCTAATGACATGGGTTGGTGAGGGTGTGTAGAACATGCTTCTATAACCTTGGATAGACTAGGGAAATCCTTAAGAAGATGGCTACCCTTGCAAATCATGCAAGGGTGCTTGGGCTTATGGGTTGTTTGGGTGATATTGACATCATCAACACTCCCAGCATGATAAAAAATAATCGGTTTCTTTCCAACACGTCTAGCAATGGTTGGAAGTTTGGACCCTTGTTTCTTTGTATTCTTTTTATTATTTTGTTTCTTCTTCTTCTTATCCACCGAGTTACTATCTTTGGAGTTTTCACTCAGTGAAGAAGATGAAATGGAAGAAGACCTTGCAAGTGAAGAAGGCGAAGAATATATTACTATTGAAGAAGGTGAAGGATCAACATGAGGTTGATGTTCTTGGGGAGGAGTGTTTACAACAGAAGCACTAGCTACATTTGAGATTACCTGAGTGGAAAACAACCATACCGGTAATCCAATTGTGAGACCTGTAAGGCTCAAAGTAGCGAAGTGAGGAGGACCAATGTTTCCTTAAGAAGGAAAAACAAAAGGTTCCCCTAGAGCAGAGGTTCCTTCATTGGTCATTTCGGGAACTGACGCCATTAAAATAAAGATCCAATCTAGAGTCCACTAGGAAAAACAAACAACACACGCTAAAAAACTAGTAAGCAAGAAAGCAAACAAAACCTTCTCACAATGAGCTCACTAGTTGGTGATGAAATCCAACGTCGCGGGAACAAAGTAATAAGGGGCTGATATAGAGTGGGTGGAAAAGTTATGTTGACGACCTACTTAACAGACTTACACCTTGGTGTATGCTCCCACACATAATCATGGGTATACCGTCCAAGGAGCCCAAGTGAGTTTGGCCAAAGTCGATTCCAAGTACCATGAAGACTTGCCCCTCCATAGTCACCTCGTGTAAATAACCTAAAGAGATAGGCCACTAAGGTTACCAACTGCTACAGTGATGCCTGGGGAAACAGTCAACAGTTTGATCCATGCGCAAAGATAGGGTATCTAGCCCGAAATCAACTTGAAAGGCTTCCACTCATCCTTGTGGGTATACCTTCAAGTGACCCCCATAATACACGCAATATCTACACCAAGACCAACAAAGAAGGGTGAGTAACTCTACTAGTCTCAATGTGACCTCATGATTGACCCTTGTGTTAGAAGGGATTCCCAGGACAAAATGTAGCAAGTGGATTTCACCTCTCCTTGACGCAAGATTCTATGTTTGTTTGCAGCTTTGTAAAGTTATCTTTCATGCCTATTCCAAATCCCTACAACTAATCTAATGTAGGTTTGCTACGAGAAAATATAAAAATGTCTAATCAATTTTTATAGGCGCTTTATTTTATGGATGTTTTTACTCATAAGGAAAATGGCATGGACAATATGGTGTTTTGACCAACTTGAAAGTTATGCAAAGAGATGAAGATGCAATCTTTTCATTTCGATGAAAGCTATGCTACAAGAAGGAGAAAACATTTATCATTCCCATATGCCCAATGTACCAAAATCCTTAAACTCATCAATGTCAATATTTTCAAGAAATGAGACAAAGGTACTATACACCAATACACAATTCATGGCCCCCTCCAGCCATGAGGGGAAAAAAAATTCAGAATTTAAGACCAAAAATCATGCAATTTCACTACTTCAAATGCAAGGATGCCCCCAAAATTAATTCAAAGAAAGAAAATTAAAAATCTTTTTCAAAGATAACTAAAATCAATAGCCAATTTATGTAAAACAAAACAAACCAAACAAATTTTATCTTTTAACACGAATTATTCAATAAAAGAAAAATAAGCTCTTTCACCAAACAATTCTAAAGAAAAAATGATGCTTTGTAAGTGAAAGACACTCAAAGCAAGAGACCAAATATTTCAAAATCAAATAAGGAGAAGATGGTTGAAAACAGATTCAAATTTTGTCAAGCCGATTGTAATGAGACCCAACAAATCACCGCAAAACCAAATCCAAGGTCTGGGTAGGGAAAACCATCAAAAATCAAAATTTTCACAATTTCTGCAGGCTGTAGACTAACACAGTGCGGAAATCCTTGATCGCCACAGGCCAACAATGGGTAGGGTGTGGAGTTTCTGCAGTGGTCCTAACAAGTAGGGTGCATAGATCCTAAGTCATCGCATTGTCCCTCAAAGCAGGGTGTAGAAATTAAACAAAAATGGAAAAAATTAAAAATTAAGAAGGTTTTTCCGATGAATTTTAATAGTCAGAGAGTCAATATGGATCTCCTAGTGACTCAAAAAATAGAAACCAAGAAATTAAATCAAGAAAGCAATAAAAATTAGGAAAACAATTCATTCCCCAGTGGAGTCGCCAATTTTGTTATCAGATAAATTGGTAAATGCAGACATAAACTAATCTCCCTAGATCCACCTGGATCTAGAACAAAACAAGATAGGACATGACGTTTTCCCTAAGTTACAATCATTGAATTTACTATCAAAGAAGGAATCGATGACATACCTTGGAATCTCACTTCCTTATATCTTTGTTGTTCTTGTTTTGCTCCGGTGCTCTTGTGATATTGATCCTGCAGTAAGACACAAACCAAGCAAAATGAAAGTATTAAAAGTATATTCAATGACAACCTATGCATATGATCAAGGAATTATGCAATAAAATAAAGATAATTCTATGGGAAAGAAGCATGCCACTGTATTATATTAAATAATAGGAAGAGAGATTACAACCAGGTGCCTTTATCTTGTAAGGTTCCTTCCAACAGTTTCTTTCTTTCCACACACTTATTTTTCCAAGGATTATGAGACCATGGATCTGATAGCTACTCACAATCTATATTGACAAAGAGAAGCTCAAAGACAACATACCAAGCTAACAATCTCAAGCCAAATTTCTAATCTCAAAGGATCAAGAACTTTCCAACCCAATCAAGCTAACTTTCTCCATGAGAGTTCCTCTCCTTTTATAAGTTGAAGAGGATAAGATGAGGAGGTTAGGATGATCCCACTAAATCATGAAAGCGAGTAATATCCAAACCATTCTAAAGCCACCTCACCATAGAAGATTCTCCTTCTAGAAGCATCGAGAAAATGCTCGTTTTTTTCCATGTACGGAGGCCGCCGCACCCTAGATATAGTGCAGCTTGCGGAAAATCCATACCCTAGCTATAGAGAAAGGTGTGGAAATCAGGCATTTGTGCACCCTGCATATATAGCAGCTTGCAAAAATATCCAAAATAGGGTTTTGACAAAGGAAAATATAACTTCTTCTCTCAGGGAAAGCTCTTCTCCCTTCTTTCTTCAGGAATTCAGGAAATTGACCTCTCTGAAGGAAATAGATAGGTTTACATCATTAACGGTCATAAGGGTGACAAAAATAATGTGTAACACCCCATGATTATACTTGGGGATCAAAATCTTATAGCGGTTTCCATCATGCAACATGAATGACAAATATCCCATAGAGAGATCATATGTGGTGGTTTGAGGGATCAATGATGGCTCTTGAACCCTTGAAGATACCTTTTAGGCCTATTGAGAAAGTTTCATCACTTGACCTTCATCCAAGTATAGGTTTCTTCTTGCAATCATTTTGAAGAACCGTTGATCTAGAACTTGTACTAAATAATTGCAATGGTTCACATAACTCTACTTGGAGGAAAAATATCCCCTTCAAAGTTCATGTGTTTTTCCTGCCTCTTAATTCCTAAAATATTAATTTATGACCTAAGATCTCAGTGCCCCCCCACCCCCCATATCTGAGACACTAAGACCCATACATGGTTCTAAAAACTTCATAGTATCACCAATATCCCCACTCAGATGGTAAGGATATGCTTAAAAGGTTATGTGTAGTGGATCAAGATGTCATTGTTGAACCTTGATTCTTAACAACTTTGTTTATGGTTTAAGGCTTATATTTACTCCTTAAAAAATGTCTAGGGCCCAAAGAATTATGTACCTAGTATCAAAAATTTCCTAATGGCACCCATAACCCTATTAAAATGAAGGAATAGCCTTTAAATGTCTTGTGTGGGGGTTTAGGTGTTTCTCATATCCATGTATTCTAGAAAAATTGCTTTAGGATCCAATCACCCCATTTCCTCCCATGACCATGCTAAGGGCCTAGTGACTCATAACTAGCGCTCAAAAATTTCTATCGATGCATGTATCCCTACTTGGAAGACAAGGATACCATCAAGATTTCAAGTGTGTTGGTTTGAGGTGTTTCTGCAAGGACCTTGATACTCAAAAGAAATCTATATGGCCTAAGGCCCAAATTTCAATTATTTACCATGTCAAGGACCATAGTACCCATAGTTAATGATGAAATATTATATTGTCATTGATATCCCCACTTAGATGTGAAGGGTATTTGTGAAAAATAATTTAGTCAGAAAAGTGCATGTGCATTCCTGAAAGCACATTTGTTCTTTTAGGAGCACAAATGCACTTTTAAAAATGCTTGTGCACTTTTAGGAATGCATGCACAATTTTAAGAATCAGTGCATGTTCTTTTCATTTCATTCTTTTTCGAGAAGGAGTGACAACTCTATTGTACATGTTTGTTGATTTGGTTTCCTTGGTTTTAGGTTCTAGATGACAAAATTGGAGGTTTGGGAAACAAATACATTAAAACCTTCATATTTCTAAATACCTCTCGATATATATATTGTTTTTACATTATTTTTCTATAGGCTACACGAATATGTCATCGGTGAAACTATAGACACATATAGAGTTCACTATACAGACTCTCTCTCTCTCTCTCTCTCTCTCTCTCTCTCTCTCTCTCTCT
>JASDQU010735275.1:154106-194330 GCA_032191745.1 Picea mariana
TATATATATATATATATATATATATAACTTTTTTAAAAATAGATGTGCAGAAGAACATTTTGTTCTCTACAATTCTACAATTTTTTTAAAGGAATTTTCATCATTAGGTACACTAGCCCTAACTAAAACCTATGCATTATATTTTTCATGAAAAATAACATACCACTATTAGAAAAAGCTCAAATTTCACACAATCATACACAATTCTATAAATAAAAATTATATATTAGAAAGCTAATTCATTTTCCTATATTTCATTTTTTACATCATATTCAAATTCATTGTGAAAGTAAATCCAACCATCCCTCCAAGTTAACAAATACCTAGGACACACTATTTCATCTACTAAAGTTAAGGTGTACCAAACTATGATGGAACTTATTATGGATGGGTCCACAATTATAACTATTTTCAAGATTTGTTGGTTTCATGAACTCATAGAATATCAATATGGATGTTTTTCTATTGTTATTCAAATTTAACTATTTTTCTTTCGGAAACAAGATGTCTTCCCTCGGTTGTTTACATTGAAGATTATTTCAATTCCTTAAAGAAGGTTATGGCATATGCCAAGTGCTTCATATCTTTGATATCTTTGACTTCTTTGAATCTTTCCTCATTGAATGTGATGCCTTAGGATCATGGCGAGTTAGAATTTTTTTAATGTGAGAAGATATATAGAAGTCAAAGATATGAAGTCAAACAAGATGCCTTCCCTTGGTTGTTCACATTGAGCATTATTTCAATTCCTTAAAGAAGGTTATGGAATATGCCAAGCGCTTCCTATCTTTGACTTCTGTGCATCTTTCCTCATTGAATGTGATGCCTTAGGATAATGGTGAGTTGGAATTTTTTTTATGTGCGAAGATTATTTCATTATCTTCGTAAGTACGAAGTTCAAATAACATGAACACCTCAATCCTATTTATGGAAAAGAGATATTTCCTATATGACATGCTTTCTCCAATTGGTGATAGTATCTAAGGAGAAAAAAATGATGGTAAAAATTGATTAAAATAACCATTTCTTCTTATATATGAAATCATATCTCCACAACAACAAAGATTGTGATAATATCTAAGGAGGAAAAAACGATGGTAAAAATTGATTAAAATAACCATTTCTTCTTATATATGAAATCGTATCTCCACAACAACAAAGTTGGTTCAATTAACTTTAGGTTTTAAATTTGAAATTTTCTACAAGGCTCTCAAAGTCTATATCATTGTGTGATCATTGTAAATGTCCTCTACAGTTCAAATATCCTTAATAATTATAGATAGTAAAAAATTGAAGAAATACATACATATTCTTTGATTAAGCACTTAATAATTATAGATAGTATACAATTGAGCAAATATGCATATTCTTTACCGAAGCATTTCCATTTAAAATAAGTTAAACAATTGGATTATTTTTAGCATGAGTAAGTCTTCTCGTCCATAAAATGACAAAGGAAAGATGTACATGGATTTTGAATGCCACTTCAAAGGAGGTGATTGGGTTTATGTTTGCCATCAACTTTACATTTAACTCTAGTTAAAAAAAATGGTAGACAAATTGTTACTTATATAACCTAAACATTCTTGGTAAGAAACCATTGCATATTGTATTTTATACTTGAAATCACTATTAGAAATCACTTATTACTTCCGTACAAACCCCCTTCCACATAAAAGAGTTACCTAGAAACCTTACAATTTATTCATAATGTGAAAACACCTTCCGTAAACATAAGTCACATGAACATTTTATCTCTTCATTAAAATTTATTCCTGGTAGCTACTAGGTCAATCCCATGATGGTGGGAAGGGGTTGTAAGTAGTCAAATGGTTGAGTAGAGGGGATCTCTTGTCCAACAAACAAGGGAGGTGAATATACCAATTTGGTGTCTGTCATGACCATGACCTTAAAATTAAATTATTATTATTATCATAATGTGATTCCAGCTAAAAATAAGTTTTGTGATCATGATCATTATTTCTTTTGTAATAATTAGATCCAACTGATTTTTTTTAAGTAAAAAAGAAAGAGTGGATCCTTCATGTTATATCATAAAAAAATATACATCTATCCTTGGGCTTCCAGTTGTTCTGCCAAAAAGAGGAAACCAGAACATTTGGCAGCCCTAGATGACTATGTCAAAATAGGCAGACCACCATCTGCCCTGCCTGGAGGAAACCAAGACAAGTGGCGGTCCATAATTTGCAGAATTGTCCATTACAACTAAAACTAAAAAAGAAACTAAACATAAAAGAGGAGTTTTAACAGACATAACCCCCAATCGCAGTTGAGCAACTAACCAAAACCAAAAGGAAAATCTAGCCACGCTATTACTCGTTGAGGTCTTCATTGTTGAGGTCTTTGTTGGGCATCTCGTTCTGAGTTGGCAGGGCATAGAGTCTCATGCACATCAAACATCTTTTCTTTTTTGGTGCGTCGGAGAAAGTCTCATAGAGAATTTCCATGCGTTGGCTCATGAGTGTGCCATAGTAGGCCTAATCTACCATCTGGTGCCTCAAATCGAGCACCAAATCGAGATGGTCTGGGTGGAAGAAGGGCAGAGGGACATGCCACTGATATGAGGGTGTTAGAATAGGAGGTAGCACAAGGACCTTGCCACCCTCCTTCTACATGCGACCATCCATCGTGTCCTCCTGGTGTCCATCCTCTGCTGCAACTCACGTTGCATCCATCGTGTCCTCCTGGTGTCCTATTTCTGCGCTCCGCTCCTCAACCCCACCCTTTGCTCCCGTCCCTATGCTCCCAGGTTCACATTTTGAGACTGTGAGTGGAGCGAGCCCCTTCGAGAGTAATTCATTCTGGGCCATTTGGAGGTACTCATCCAGGATTTCTTCCTCAATGTAATAGATAGGGAAATCCTCCATTGGTGAGGCCATGTTGTTTACCACTGTATCTACCCGAATTTCATCCCTAGGGAGGATAATTGAAGGCTCTTGCCCCGTGAAGAGCATATTCTCCGGAGGGAGCTAGATGGCCTCTTCCAAGATGACCTCCTCCACAAAAACTGTTGGAGGCGACCAATACATTCTTTCTCTATCATTGTTGTGAACAATTGAGAGTGTTTGCTCGAGTTTTTGCAGTTGTTTCTGCCTTGCAACTAGGGTGTACTAGGCTGGGCCGCGACACAACTTTCCATGGTCCTTAGGCATCGAGAGGAAGAAACTAATGGTGAATTCACAGTGGATGCAATAATGGCCACTCCTAAGCTCTAGATTGCTAGCCTGGTGCAAGCCAAAAACGAAATGAGGAAGGTAAATGCAGAGGTGGATAAAAACTGAAAGGTGCGATGGGACGACTTCCATGACCACCTCCCGAACACTGAATTTGATGGCTATCTGTTTGTTCACGCGAGTGAAAGGTCTCATGGCTGTGGGCTTGCAATTATGGATGGATCCCATTCTTAATGTCGAGGGGATGGGAGCCGACCATCCTTATTTATGGCCTGACCAAGCACTATGGGATGTGGCACATGAGTGCAACGTGTCACCCCATTCGAGGTGGATCCAACTGATTATTAATTAAGTTAGACAAATGGATTATTTTTAGCATGAATAAACCTTCTCGTCCATTAAATGAAAAAGAAAATATGTACATGTATTTTGAATGCCACTTAAAAGGAAGTGATTGGATTTATGTTTTCCATCAACTTAACATTTAACTCTAGTTAAAAAAAATGGTAGACAAAATGTTAGTTATATATCCTAAATAATATCCTTAAGAAACCATTTCATATTGCATTTTATATTTGAAATCACTATTAGAAATCACTTAGTACTTCCGTACAAACCCCCTTCCACATAAAAGAGTTACCTAGAAACCTTACAATTTATTCATAATGTGAAAACACCTTCCATAAACATAAGTCACATGAACACTTTATCCTTTCATTAAAAGTTATTCTTAGTAGCTACTAGGTCAAAGCCCATGATGATGGGAGGGGGTTGTAAGTAGTCAAATGGTTGAGTAGAGGGGATCTCTTGTCTAACAAAGAAGGGGGGCGCACTCATCAATTTGGTGTTTGACTTACCGTGACCTTAAAATTAAATTATTATTATTATTATTATCATAATGTGATGTTAGCTAAACTAAGTTTTGTGATCGTGATCATTGCTTTTTTTGTAATAATTAGATCCAACACATTATTAATTAAGCTAGATAAATAGATTATTTTTAGCATGAGTAAATCTTCATCCATAAAATGACAAAGCAAAGATGTACATGGATTTTGAATGCCACTTCAAAGGAGGTGATTGGATTTATGTTTGCCATTAACTTTACAATTAACTCTAGTTAAAAAAAATTGTAGACAAAATGTTACTTATATATCCTAATCATTCTTCGTTAGAAACCATTGCATATTGTATTTTATATTTAAAATCACTACTAGAAATCACTCATTACTTCCGTACAAACCCCCTTCCACATAAAAGAGTTACCTAAAAACCTTACAATGTATTCATAATGTGAAAACACCTTCCATAAACATAAGTCACATGAACACTTTATCTCTTCATTAAAAGTTATTCCTATTAGCTATTTGGTCAAAGCCCATGATGATGAGAGGAGTTGTAAGTAGTCAAATGGTTGAGTAGACTGGACTTTTTGTCCAACAAACAAGAGGGGTTCATACACCAATTTGATGTCTAACGTGACCATAATCTTAAAATTAAATTAGTATTATTATCATAATGTGAAGTCGGCTAAAAATAAGTTTTGTGATCGTGATCATTATTTATTTAGTAATAATTAGATCCAACTGATTATTAATTAAGTTTGTTTTTACAACTAAAATTTAACATTATTTTAATAAAGTTTGTTTTTACAACTAAGAATTAGCATTATTTTAATATTTTTGCCAACGAACAAATGAAGATTTAACGTTGATTTTATTTATTTTGTGGGCAGAAGATAAGTTCAGGAAAGAACCTTTGAAAGTTGCTTTTCATTATTTTGTGGACCCAAGATGACTTCAATTTTATATAAAAGAACCTTTCCCATTTATTAGTTTCACATTAGGTTTCGGTTTGGACTCACTCTGCCGTTGGGAAGGAGAACAGCGTTTCGAGGATTATTTCCCTTTTTTTCTTCAGTTTGTGGCTTCTTGACCTTCCCTTCTTTGGATATGGAGCCCTTCCCTACTATGAATATGGAGCCCTTCTTGTTCGACGGGACGGATATGGATGATTTCGTCGAGTACTACGTTACGGTTATGAAACCCTTCTGGTTCGACGAGATGTATATAGACGATATGATTGACCTCTACGATGACGGGATGTGTATGGACGATGAAGGGTCTCATATCGTCCTCACAGATGAAGAGCTGTTGGATGGGAGTCTCTTCCTGTTGGAGAGTATGATCCACCATTACGATGAACGGTTTCATATCGTTCACTCCCATGAAGGGCTGTTTGACAGGAGTCTCTTCTCGTTGGATGAACGATCTCATATCGGCCACTCCCATGAAGGGCCGTTTGACAGGAGTCTCTTCCCGTTGGACGAACGGTCTCATATCGGCCACTGCCATGAAGGGCTGTTTGACAGGAGTCTCTTCCCGTTGGACGAACGATCTCATATCGGCCACTCCCATGAAGGGCTGTTTGACAGGAGTCTCTTCCCGTTGGACGAAAGGTCTCATATCGGCGACTCCCATGAAGGGCTGTTTGACATGAGCCTCTTTCCGTTGGACAAACGGTCTCATATCGTCTACTCCCATGATGGACTGTTTGGCAGGAGTCTCTTCCCGTTAGACGAGATGATCGCCCAGTACGATGAATGGCCTCGTATCGTCCACTCAACTGAAGGGCTGTTGGACTCCAATGAAGGGCTGTTGGATGAGATGATCGATCAAGACGATGAAGGGTCTCATATCATCCACTTCATTGAAAGGCTATTGGACGAGAGTCCCTTCCCGTTGGAGGATGTGATCGACCACTACGATGAAAGTGTCGCCAGTTCAGACACTTTCACATCGTCAGCATCGTCCATATCTAATGCAGCTCAGTCTCGCACGATGGACCATACTCCTGCAGCAGTCCTATCTCAGGTAAGCTTTAAATTTTTTTGTTTACATATTCCATATTATTAAAATTAAAAACAAATAAAGAAAGTTGAAGTGCATATGGATCTGAAACTGTTATAACGCATAAAGCATATCAGAAGACTCTGTATGGTATGATGAAGCCTCTTACATAATAGTTCTATAGAATATGATGGAGCCCCTTACCCATTAGGTGTAAATAGAAATTACAATTTAAGCTCCTATGCAAAAAAAATTAGCAGTTCACTAGAGTAAATGACTTAAAAAAACATTGCCTAATTCTCCTCTCCCCTCTCAGAATACAGCTGCTAGGCCGATGAGTACTTGACTAGAGCAACCTTTTACTTAGGCATCGTAGTGGTTGACATAAACCCTAAATGTAACATCTGGCGACCATGATAATATGTAGCATTGGAATATATACATATACATTGTTGGCTTTCCGTGTATGAGGGTGTGTACTGAGGGTTATATTGTGTACTGAACAATTATATATATGTGTGTGTTTTTATACAGTGATTTATCCTAATTATTATGCTGAAAACTTCCAAAAATCTCTTTATAGTATATTTGAACCAATCATCCAACCCTTGGATTTGAAACTGATATCTCTCCAAGTCCAAAAAAATATTTAGGGAAAGCAGTTTTGTCAATCCACCTACAGACTTAAGAAAAAAAGAAAGAACATATATAGATATAGATTATTGGGTACAAAAGTATAGGAGAAAAGATAAACCCTTGTACAAGGAAAGATGCTTGGGTAGATAACCATGGTATGCATAAGACTTAACTTAAGAGCATATATAAGTATAGATTGTTGGGTACACAAGTATAGGAGAAAAGACAAGAAAAGATGTTTGGGCATATTGTACACATTATCAACTAGATAAGTTTTGTACTTGTGTATCCAACATTTGAACCTATCAGTCAATATTTGGAATTAAACCGGATACCTCCTGAATTCCTAAAAAAATCTAAGGAAGATGACTTTGCCAATCCATCTACAAACCTAAATCCATACATTATTGGGTACTCAAGTACACAGAATGATAACCTTTGTACAAAGAAAAATGTTTGGGATAGTGTTGACATTTTGATTAGTAAAGGAGTGTGGAGATACCCTCAAGTTTGCTTGATAGGTATGGTTATGTGATAGGATAAGTATTATAATTCTAGTTGAGGGTGGGACAGATTTTTGACTATTTACTTATAAAATAAAGGAAAGTTCAAGAGTAAGATATCTTATTTCAAAACTATCTACAAAAATTTTGTATATTTTTTTTTATTTTTATAATATTTAAAAGTTTTAGTTAAAAAAAATATATCTTATTCTAAATCATCTATCTTATCTTAAATAAGCTTTCCTCATTTATTAATCCCTCGCTATGGCCTCTAGCATTAGGTTAGGTAGTCAAACTATGTTGACCCTTACATTCTTTGCCATAAACTTACCATGATATCTAAACTTTAGTTAAATTTCATTTTTAATTATATTTATTATGAAAATAAATTATTTTTTCTATTTATTAAATTTTTTCAGCTTTTTTATTTGACTTAATTACCTTGGTGTATATGATTAGTTTTTTTAATTTTCAGAATTAAAAATTAATTTAAAAAAAAAAAAATTTGATTTAAAATTTGATCTCCATGCAGAGTTAAGCCTATTTATTAAGCTATGCGTGGCCTAGCCATTGATTTGGTAAACTTTATTGATTCAGTGGCTGCTATTCCCTTGATGTCGGTGGAGCCATCATAGCCCAAACGTCCATATTCTGAGTGGAGGTGAAGCAATGAACATGTGATCTGAAGCAATGAATAACTGACACCCCTTAACACCCCTTAGCTATGTGCATTCGTGAATCTCTTGTGTATGGTAACTCCCTCTCCCTATGTAGGTAATAGTTATGTAATCCCTTTGCAGGTAGGTAAATATTATGTATATTGCAAGAGAAAATAAATCGTGTTTGCAGTAAGAATATATCTGTACATGTAAATATTAACTATTCAGTTTGCTCCACAAGCCTGATTTGAGGCGTGCCCTTTTAATAAATCAGTGTTCACAATACTTCGCCAACGAGAGAAGAAGCACCAATAGAACACATTCTCAGAGGAACCCTACAAATTGCACTGCATTTGCCTAGACTCATACTATACCATCTCCATTTTCCTACCAGCATTGCATGCAATATCCGTCAGCATGATTTCATTAGGCCATTTAAGTAATTTGTAACATTTTTTTTAATTATTTTATTTTTTGTGGGTTTCTAATGTTATTTGTTATGATTATTAGAACATGCCACAAGTCAAGTAGATTGATATGAACCATGGTTACTCACCAGTGCAACTTCAACAGCTGAAATTTCTGTTTGGACCCCTTGATACAAAAACTAGACAACAAGATAGTCTTCACACTGGTAAGCGAAAATTCATCTGGTATAGGCTTCCAAATTGTTTGGGTTTTTTGTAGATTGTTTTCATCTGGGTCACTGCATTTCCTCCTTGTTAAGGTATGAATGAAATGATAGATCTGGTGCTGATGAATAAATACATCTGGTATTAACTTCCTACATATACCACCCTTTTTGGGAAGAGGTTTTCGATCATATTGAAGTTCCTTCCTATAATATAGAGGCCGCTGATGAGCAGAGGTTGAATTTTGTTGACACTGTCTTCTTTAATACGAAGGGAATGGCAGGACCATAGACAAACAAGGGTCCAATAAAATTTGGAGCCAATCCTCTAACAATTCGATGAGATCCACCATGTAGTAGCCATAATGTTACCGAGTTGTACCATGTTGTTGTCCCACAAAATTGCTAAGCTTCCGGATCAGAAGCCTCTCACACTCATTCCAATTACCTTGCAGTTTACCCATAGCTCTGCTGCCATTGCTTTTAGAGTTTCTTTCGAACATTTGGTTTCATTCACGAAAAGGGTGTCGGGCTTTTTTTTCCTGCTTTTTCCTTTCAATGCTTTTGTTTCCTTTGAGAGTTGATACCTCAGTTGTTCCATATTACGATCTTCACATTAAATATATTTTGGTGGAGGGCGATATGAGTGCAGTAGATCAAGGCCGTTCCCCAATTCTATTCGGTGCGCTTGGGTTTTGTTTTGGTTTTTCTTTCCACCTTTTGCCTTCCCTTTAAATGGCTTCATTTCACTAATTTTGATTCCTTCTCTTTGAATAACTCTTGTCTATTTATGTCCTCATTTTAGAGTGGTGTGGTAGAGGCCACATGGTTCCTTTATGGAGAGGGAATTCATGTATTTAGTGTCTCCAGAGTCGTACTCGCCCCAAAATGGTGTACAAAACCGTCTCAAAATGGTGTGAAAAATGATTCTACAGTCAATGTTGCAGTTTTCATGAACAGTCTGCTATATTTTTAATGTTTAAAAACAGAAAAAATTATACAATCCCTGGGAACTCATACCTCATTCTTCGCACCTGAAAATATACCTTACTTGGAACACATTCTTTGGGCCTGAAACTCCACTTTGGACCTGTAATCTACGCCTACTCCCGGTGGGAATAGCCTTCGAAAAAACTATACCTCATAACGGGAAATAATCCTGAAACTCTTACTTGGAAACATAAAAATACAGACCTATCCCTGACTATTCTGCTGATGTTGCTGGCAGGAAGGAAGGTGCGGCCAGGGAATAGGATATGAGTCATCCACCCACCATACGCGAGAGAAGTACTTAACCCCAGACTATTAGAGGAGTTCCCCATCACTGGATACCTGCCAAAAAAAACAATGTGTGAGTAAGTCACACACCTCCCTTTCTTCCCCAGTGTGGTTCCGGACCCTTCCCTCCAACATAGCCAAGATGAATCCTCTTGATCATACCAAGAGAAAATATTACTTGAGCACTAAGTAACACCAAGAAAACATACCCCTGAATCTCCAGATCTGAATTCATTGCATAACATAGTTCCTTTATCTATTCAAAAACACTGAATCTCCAGATCTGAATTCATTGCATAACATAGTTCCTTTATCTATTCAAAAACATCTTAGATTTTATACCATTTGTATTTTAATAGATATGTGAATTAGGCAGGAACTAGTTGCTTTGAAGTTATTTTCTTTGTTTTCATAATTTATAGATTCATTCACATAAATGTTTATAGAAATATTTCCTTATTTTCATAATCCATTAATTTAGGGATTGAATTACAAAAGTGTACTTATAAATTCTGGTTACATCATTTCCTCTAAAAGTTTCCTTTGCATGCAGGGAGTGAAATCCATTTCAGTTGTGAGTACTACTAAAATCTTCACAGAAAGAAAAGGCGAAGAGGACTGTTCTTCAGAAGAAGATGAGGAAGGAAAATCACATCCAGTGAAAAGTGATCATGATGATGAAGATAAGGATTGGGAATTTATAGAGAAATGGGAAATTAACACAGCTGCTTGAGGGCAGTAGCGTTTCTTTGAGCATTCTTCTATAAAATTTTGTTGTGCATCTAATTACGAACCCATACAGACAGCTGACTTTTTAATTTTATGTGGGTTGCTTTATAACAGATTAAGCTCTCAATAAATTTGAATTGAGAACTTGAAAAGTAGGGATTGTGTAATACCTTTGTTATGGCTTTTTTAATTGTGTATTACATGTCACGTACAAATATGGGGATTTGTTTTCCTACTATGATGATCGTAAGATGGCATTATCTTTTACATTATTATCTTATGTAAATATTGATTTACATTGTTATCTTATGCAAATATCAATTTCATTTTTCATTTCTATTTCATTTTTATGAAAAAATTCAATTTTTTCTTGGGTACTTTATCAGAATGAAGCATCCAAATCAGAAAAATTCATTTTTTTATTATATAAATCCAATCTTTTTGTCCTTTAGTAAGAATGGTAGGAATGTACTGAATTACATTGTTATCTTATGCAAATATCAATTTCATTTTTCATTTCTATTCCATTTTTATGAAAAAATCCAAATTTTTCTTGGGTGCTTTAGCAGGAATGAAGCATCCAAATCAGAAAAATTCAATTTTTTATTATATAAATCCAATCTTTTTGTCATTTGGTAAGAATGGTAGGAATGTAGTATTCAAATCAGAAAATATTTTTCTTCATTTTTTTTTATTAAAAACTAACAGTAAATGTTGAAAAGTTGTGTACTTTGAAATAATAGAATGTCTTGAAGTGAATACAGTAGCTTTAGGAAGTTGTTGGATGAAACTTAAATTAGCTCCTAAGTGTGTAGATTGTCTAATTTTAAGCAAATATTTCTTGTATTTTAATGTGTACAATTTCATTCATATAGACATGTTTTGTTGTGGAAACATTATTCTCTTATTTTTATACAATGATTGTTATAATGATCAATGCCATGTTGATTGAATTTGAGTTTATTTAAGATGTGTTTTAGAATTGTTTATACAATCTATTAGAATTGTTAACTAGCACTTGTCTTGTGTGCTATATTTAGTCATATAAGTTTGTTATTGTAGAGATTATTGTCAAATAGAGAATAACTTGAAGTGAATAAAGTGGTTTTAGAAAGTTGTTAGATGAGACTTAAATTAGCTCCTAGTTTAGTGTGTGTAGCTTGTCTAACTTTAAGCAAAGCCTTCTTGTATTTTTATGTGTACAATTTCATTCATATAGACATGATTTGTTGTGAAACATCGTTCTCTTATTTTCATACAAGAAACTTCTACACTAACATTTATTTCTTTCTTTTATTTTTAAACTAATATCTAAAATTGGATTTGCATAGACAAAATTATACAATGGTTGTTACAATGATCAATGTCATGTTGATTCAATTTGAGTTTATTTAAGATGTGTTTTAGAATTGTTTATACAATCTATTAGAATTGTTAACTGGTACTTGTCTTGTGTGCTATATTTAGTCATATAAGTTTGTTATTGTAGTGATAGAGAATGTCTTGAAGTGAATACAATGGTTTTAGGAAGTTGTTGGATGAGTCTTAAATTAGCTCCTAGTTTAGTGTGTGTAGCTTGTCTAACTTTAAGCAAAGCCTTCTTGTATTTTTATGTGTACAATTTCATTCATATAGACATGTTTTGTTGTGGCAACAATATTCTCTTATTTTCATACAAGAAACTTCTTTAGTAATGTTTATTTCTTTTTTTCATTTTTAAACTAATATCTAAAATTGGATTTGCATGCATAGAGTTTTACAATGGTTGTTACAATGATGAACGTCAAGTTGATTGAATTTGAGTTTATTTAAGATGTCCTTTAAGATATATTTTAAGAAGTTCATGATGCAAATGAAACTCAATGAATTAAATTATGAATCAACTATATTGTATGGTTTTTAAAGAAAAACCAAAAGGGTTGATGTAATCTAATGTTTCTCTCTCTCATGACATGTTAATTGTAATGGTTTCTTCTTCAAGGATCTTGAGGGCCAAGGAATGAGAAAGAATGACATAAGTTTCCATATCATCATCCACTATATACACAAACTCATTTATGGGTTCATTAGGGTCTTCCACAAGGTACCTCTTGAATTGTTCCCTATAAAATGTTACAAAAGTTCCTTCACTAGTACAGATAGGGGATTAAGTAAGGTCCATTTGCAAAGAGCCCCTGAGTCATAAGAACACTTTATTGATACAATGATTCCTCGGGAATCCAAAATATCAAGAACCACTATGTCCATTAAAATTGCAATATCCACACATGATACCAATCCAACCACAAAGTTCTTAGATTATGCCAAAACCGTTAACTTCTCTAGCATCCATGGAACAAACGATCCTACAAGTTTTGGTGGTTCTAAGTCCCAACATTTCCATAACTTTCAATGGCATAACATTTGTTGATTCCCTAGAATCCAACATACAATTATGTAACAACAATTCATTAACATTTTTTTTTGAGCAACCACTTATTCTTTGAGTTGAGTTGGATGGGTTCCTTTAGAAGTTCCTTGCAGTCACTTACTTGGATTTATTTGACTTTGATTACTTGGATTTGGATTGGTTGGATTTTGAATTGGATTTCTTTGAGCTGGATTACTTTGGGCTTATTTTTGAATTTGTTTACCCCTACATTGGTAAGTAACCCAATCCTTCTCATGGATTCTCCTCTTTATTTCCTCTTAGGATGGTTTGGGTTCTAAGGCCTAGACATGATGAAGGGATCAAGGCTTCTTTCCTTTGTTTGATCATTAGAAACATTGTTGATAATACTTGGTCATTCAACCACATAATGGTCTAAATGATTTTTCCCATCATTATTAGCTTCACTTCTTTGAAATCTTGTTTTGAAAATAAACAAGTGTCTTGGTCATGTGGTAGAAAAAAAGGATTTAACCATTGTGAGGTTTCTTAGTCAACCACATTATTTTCATCTAGTGGTTTTGGAATTCTTTAATTTTGATTATGATGAGGCCTCCTAGACTTATCCCAACCATTTTTTCCCCTTGGTTGAAATATTTTTTGTTGGGTTTGCCTCTCCAATATAACTATCTTATTTTGCATTTCTTGGTTTTGGTGTTGGAGGGTCTTAGTTTTATTGGAAACTTTATACGTCATCCTCTTCATAACAACAAATAAAAGGGTCATCATTTCAAAGTTTGAACTAGTTGTATCAACTGCATTTTTCTTTGTCTCATTTATAGTTCTAGAGGAGCTTGCTTGGTTGGATCTTCCAGATATAGAGATATTATTTTCAATATGATGGTATATTGTTGTGAAACTATAAGGTTTTGAGGATATTATTTTCTTAAGTGAAAATAAACTCCCCATAAAAATCATCCAAGTAATAGATACAATTTGCTTGCTACGCATGATTAATGTTTTGCTTGAGATTTTGGACAATTTGAATGAATCTTTTGTTGAACTCTTCAATGGTTTCATTTTCATTTCTCATGGATGAAATAATAGTATCCAACAAATACTTATTATCCTTCTCACCACATTTTTCCATAAACATCTTGCAATTGAGTAAAAGTGCTAATGTTGTAGACTTATAAATCAATCCATGGCATCATTCTCAAGGGAAAGTGAAAAAAATATCATCCTTACATATTCATGAGTATTATCCCCTAGAGTTATTAATATCATGTTCTTGAAGTTTCCACAATGATCATTTGCAGATACAACATTGTTTCCTTGGAAAGTGGGTAACTTATCAAAATCCATTTCAGAAATGTTATGGGGATATTCCTTGGATATTTTTGAAGTCAGTTGTTCTATTCAACTCATCCATCCAATCAACCATTGTTGTTGGTGTTTTCTTCACAATATTACTCTCAAACAAGTATCAGGTATCCTAAAAAATGGGAGAGTCTAGGTAGTCTTTGAAGATTACATGTACCTTGATCCTATGGATTCATTGGTGAACATTTCGACACTTAAACATTACCAATATTCTTAGTAGTGTACATGAGTAGATGAATAACCCTTAAAATAAACATCAATGTCACTTTATAATAGTTTTTTCAACAATATTAGTCATCTATTTACTTCTTAAGATTGCTCAGATCACGGGATGACCAAGGTGTTGTGAAAATGAGCAGTCATTATTCATTTAACAATGATAAAACTTTCAAACATCATGTCTAATTTCCAAATCATGAATTTTTTGGTAATTTAGAGCATGTTAAAATATGAAACAAGATCAACCATAAGGGTTAAAGATTTACCATTATACCAACACAAATTATTAAGGAAAATCACACTATTTATACTCAAAAATTTTGATCAATGAAAATCATTTTGGTTGTGTGGCTTATGAACATCATTAAAATTATGGAATGCTCAATAGGTCTATATGCTATATATCATCAAACTCTTAGTATGCAGATAACAACAAGAAAAATGAATCAACCTTTAGGTGTATTTTAGCGTGTTTCTAGCAAGTCATTCCAAGAATACTAGAATCAATTTGTTACCACTTGATTTTAAATAAATATTGTTATGTAAGAAGTTAATGTGTGTCCAACCCTTGAAAATCAATTAGCATCGCTTTAAATTATTTGATCAAACCATTCACCAAGTTTATGCACCTTATCATTTACTACATCCATCCATCCATGAAAAAATAACCATCAAAACAACTTGCTATGGAAAGGATCAATGTTAAAATTGAAATTGACCCTCTAAGATACAAGTTCTATCAATAACATGAGCAATAGACAAGATAATTGGTGTAGAAGAGGCATTGATTAAGTTCATTTTACTTTTTATAACTAGGTCTATGTTCATTTTACTTTTTATAACTAGGTCCAAATGAACTTGCAAATAATATCAAACTAGATATAATAATATAAATCCATTGAAACCCTTCACTAAAATAAAAACAAAAAAGGGAAAAGGGAGATTAAATAAGATTTTTTTTTGGCTGAAGAATTTAAATAGAGAGACCACTTCCTACCCCACTTGGGCTATGGGGAACACTGGATATAATATTTAGTGTAGGTCATATGTCCAAAGTGTCAAAGTCAAAGGAACAAATAAGGATTTCCTTATGAGAATTGACAAAAAAAAAAATGAATCACCCAAGTATTGTTGGGGGAGTTGGTCCTAAGGGAATCCAACTCAAGTACATGAGAACGCGCGGGACATAAAGTGGAGGACTCCAATGGAAATTCACATGTGTGGATCAACAATATAACAACTCCTTCAATAAGTGGGAAAATGAAGTCATAATGAACCAATATAAGCCCATAAAAATTTGTAACCACCTCATAACTGACCCAACAACCTCAAACAAGCCACACATATGGTTAAGAAGGCATAAAAATATGCATGCGTAGGGATATATGTCCAAGAAGGCAAGTAAACCCTCCAAGAGTGGTCCATGTGGCACATTATGATGATGTGGAGTCCTTGTTGTTGTCCAATGCATTATCATATATTCCAAATAAGTGACAAGTGTCTAAATAAATTACATAGGTCCCAATAGAATCAACATGGATCCAATGTAGATAGATCCGATTATATACATGTACATGGATCCCAATGCAAGGCACCCACTTATAGTAGTGGGTCTGACCCCCTTACAAGTTATTAGGTGATTTACACATAGTGATTTACTCTAGAAACAAAATAACACAAATTAATTTTAAGGTTTGTCCAATTTGTTAGATGGGAGGAGAACCTCAACCATTGTACATGTGACAAATCCTAATACAAGTGTAACATTCCCGACCATCAACCCCATGGTCAGGCCAACTCTACTATGTGGAAAAACACTTATGTAACACATTATGCATTCTAATGAACTTAAAACGCTTAATTACAGTTAAACACAGAATTACTATTAGCATTTCAGAGTTAATGGAAATAACAATAATTCATATGCACAACAAAATACGTGATAACATTGCAAGAATCATAGGTATGCAATTTAATTAATTACATAATTACAAAACATAGTGACACTTATCTTTGAAACTGTCATGCACCACCGATTGCATGTAGACCTTCCATGAACCTCCCAGCCTTAGAACACGCTGCTCATCACTCTCAGCAGTAGGTCACCCCCAAGCTAGGACTAAGCTCCATCGGGTAAGGATTCCTAGGCTAGGTAAGGTTTACATAAAGAATACATGTAAAAGAAGGATGATTCTCTCCCAGTAACCACTTATGACCACTACCCACAGACTCTCCTTCCCCACATGCTTGTCCCACCCCAGGAGTGTACACTTTCTCTGTCACCTAGATAGTCCTTTGGTTGCTAACCTCCCTTTCCTTGGGCTTCAGCAACAGATCGGACCGAAAATCTCCGAGCTCTGTGCCAGCTACATGGTTCCTTCAAGGAGCTCTCTCCTTCCTCCGCGCACTCTCTCACCTGGAGAGAGTCGCTCACAGGCTTGGTAAAACCTGCCTCTTCAAAAATAATCACCTCCCTTACCTGGAGAGAGGTTACACATAGGTCATACAACCGATTTCCTTAATCTCGTTCTCGTACAAAGCAGAAAAACAACAAGGCTCAGCAACGAACATACATCAACATCAAACCACACCCAGCCAAGAACTGCATGGCTCCCACAGTTAACTAGGACAACAAACACAGGTTTCCAAAATAGATGACAGACAGACGCTTCAATCCAACCAGGCTCAACAATTACGGGACATTCGATTTTCCCAACCATCCATATAGAATAGACTTACGGTTCTGGGTTTCGAGGATGCGTGATAAGAAATGCACGCGAAGGTCAAACACAGACTCGACGGTTTTGACAGAGGATGTACCGGATCCTCCAGAAATCGACACATGCCTTTTTGGTTTTCAGAGTTGCGTGAGGATATTCTTGTAGAGATCATGCGGGATTCCCAGTTCAAACAGTTGATGGTAGAATGGAGGAGGAACCCCCATCATGGCTTAACTCAATAGTTTCAACTACATGTGCTTGGGTTGACACTTGTCACCCATGAAGCTCGTTCCTTCCCATTTGGAAGTCACTCGTCCTTCCAAAGAACTTAGGATAAAACATCACATTTACACAGCTTTGGAATAGTAATAATTTAATATTATTCTCAAGGGTTTAAGCCCCCTTAGCTTAGCCCCTCTTCCAATGTCTCATCCCCCTCTCCCTTATCCAGGCTTTGTCGATGCTTAGTCCCCCATCACTCATTCATCATGGTCGATCTGCACACAAAGATGTTTTGTATTAATACTGTGCATAATTACATGAACAAAAAATCAGGCTCCTGGCCTTCACCACTTAGGCTCCCTGGCCTAATAACACATAATCCCACTAGCTTATATGACTTGGCTCACCAGCCTATAAAACATAATTATAATTCATAATGAAATCTTTATACTTCATATACACGATTTAAAACAGGCCTCGGCCTTGGGGACATTACAATCCCCTCCCCTTATTTTTTCATTGTCCTCAGTGCAACTTTACACTACATCTGCAAGCTTTTCAAAATTTTCAAAAAGATGCGGGTACTCTACCCGCATAACATCTTAATGCTCCCATGTCGTTTCCTTAGGACCGTACCAGGTCCACTGGACCTTTACAATCCCTATAGCTTGATTTCGGAGCTGTTTGTTTTTCCTATCCAATATGCACACAGGATGCACTTGCAGGACACCTTCTTGTTCCACCTAAATCACATTCCAATCGATAACATGATTAGCATCTGGTATATATTTCTTAAGAAATGAAACATGAAACACATTATGTACAGTCATGGATGCAGGTAATGCAAGCATATATGCAACTATCCCAATCCTTTCTAGGATTTCAAATGGCCCACAAAATCTGGCTGCCAACTTGGTGCAACTTCCCAGCTTCATGGAACTCCTGTTAGCTTTCACTTTTAGGAAAACATGATTACCCACTTTGAAATCTCTATGGGTTCTGTTCTTATTAGCATAAATCATGCAGGAGCATCGCTCATAATCCATCCAAGTGCCAGCCAGCTAGCTAGCACAACGTGCATTCAATGAAGAAGGAGAGGCGCAGCCCTCTTGTTTCAAATTTTGAAATTTGAAATTTGTATTAAATGTTTGTAAGGATGGTAGAGCCAAAGTCGTGCCTTTGAGAAGGTTGTAGTTAAAGAAGGTCTTTAATGGTTGTAAGGCTGGATCTAGTTCTGATCTGGACTAGACAGCCCATTCAATGTAAATTTAATGTAATTGAATAGGGTAGGTGAGATGGAGGGAAGAGCTCGAAGAGCCCCCTCATGTAAAAGATCTTTTGATCTTGTTTTGAGTTTAATAGAGAGGATATTAGAGCTCTGCGAGAGTAGAGAAGAGGAGAGAAGGAGCCGAGACTCTGTCAAAGTCTGAGCTCAGGAACACATTGTAAAAGAGGCATTTTACATTAATATAAACAACAGTTTTTCCTGCATGTCATTCTGTGTTGTGTGAATGTTTTCATGTGTTCATTATATGATGTAGATTTATGTTGTAGGTGTGTGCTTGCAGGGACATACATAATTCATTTTCTATTGAGTTCTTTGATTTCAGGTTGGGTTCTTTGAGGCTTCATGCCAGGAGGGTGTGACAGAACGCTGAGGGTTCTGAAAGCCAGTGCATAGGTGCACTTCTGAAATCTAAGGAATTTGGACAAGGACGTGCCAGGGGGGTGCACCAGTTGAATTTTTGGGCTCAAGGAAGAAGCCTCAAGGTTGTTGAACACCTTGGAGGTGAGAACTTTGCAGAGGAAAGCACAGAGGGAAGACAAAAATTTTGAGGAATTATGGGAAAGATCTGTCAGGAGGGCATTGAGCAAGTGCACAGAATGCACAGGAGAAATCTGATTAGAGTTTGTTGAGAGAACAGAATCGCTAAGGCATTTTACAGGAGCTCTACCAGGAGAGCATTGAGTAACGGCTAGTGTGCACAGGAGGAACTCTATCTTGAGTTCAGACAAAGAGAAGAACTACTGAGGAGTTCTACAGAAGTTCTGCCAAGAGGGAATTGAGCACACGCATAGGGTGCATCGAGGAAGGAGAACTCTGTTGGAGTTCAAAAAGGAGATAGAATCATTGAGGATTCTATAGATCTCTTTCAGGAGGCATTGAGCAGGTGCCTGTGTGCACAAAGAGAACTCCTTTGAGTTCTATAACAGAGAAGTGTCCAAGGAAGAGGACCTTCACAGGGTTGTTGAAAACCCTGAAGGCTCAACAAAGAGTCCTTGAGTAGGAAGAGGCTAAGAGGGAATTCCCATCCCTTCAAGGAGAGAAAGGGACAGAGGATGAAGACTTGTGCAAGGAGTGCACCAGGCCAACACTTGGGTGAAGTGTTGATCGATAGCCATCAATAGGCTTGTCAAGCTCAAGGAGTAACTGCAGAAGGACTTTGTTTCAAATCCAAAAGCTCAGGAGGTCAAGCACATGAGAAAGAGAGAGAGTGAGGACTTATTCTAAGTCTCGAAGCTCAGGACAGATAGCACCTTTGTGTGCAGAGGTATGCAAGTAAATGTAGAGGCCGAGAAGACCCTTTGAAGGGTTCAAATTTGTAAAACCCAGGATGGAAAACATCCTTAGTGCGCAGGTGGAAGCCAAAGTTATAGGCTTCATCAGTAGGAAGCAAAGGTCGAGGCCTCTGAAGCTTTAGAAATCTTGTAAGGCTGGAAGAGAGAAGAGGAAGCTCAGGAGAGCACAACTGTTGTCGGATCGAGCAAAGGACGAGATCTAGACTGTTGAAGTTTCACGTCCAGGCACAGGTAGGAAAGCACAGCGCAAGAGGAAGAGATTTGGGCAGTCAGATCTCGCACAGATATCCGATATCCATCGGATCTATGGAGATTTACATGAGATTTAATCTCGTATGCATGGAGGAGAGAACCTGTGAAGTCCAAAAACAATGAACACATCAAGATTTCGGAGTTCGGGGTTCAGAGCATCAAGGGGTCATGGAATCGCTGCATCGCGATCTCCTAATCCGTGAAGTCCCGAAGGAATCGAGACTGTCCATCACTCGGAGGATGTGTGGCGGTAATCTGAGGACCCATCGAGGTTTTGGATATTAAGAGACGAGGAGGAAGAGTCGGGAGATAGGGAGTCCCAATTCATGAAATCTCGAAAGAATTGGGATCGTCCAGCAGGAGGACATGTGGTAAGAAATTAGGATATCGGGATATTACCGAAGGGAGGTTGAAGGCCCATTTTGGTATTTCGGCTAGCGGAAAGGCAAAGGGAAGGAGTTAGGGACTCTTGATCCATGAAGTCTCGATAGGATCTGAGCCGTCGGATCAAGGGAGGATCACAACCGTTGATCTCTCAGTGGAGGATTTCGACATTTCAGGGTTCGGCTCTTCGATTGTTCCAAGGACAGAGGACCGGGGCGCTTTGTATTGGCAACCCCAAAGTCACGAGATGCAACTTGTGATCACGGAGGAGTTCAGAATTTTGAGATTCGGCATTTCGACCATCCCAGGGACAAGGAGCGGAGCACAGAGTGTTGGAAGTCCCAAAGTCGCGAAATGCGACAAGCCTGCAGATTTAGGTTGTGGTCATGGGAAAGGTAGTGACATGGATCGAGGATTGGCTAGGCTAAATATTGATTGAGCCATTTCGGCACTTTGGAGATCAGGGAATCGAGGAGTCAGGACCTTGATAGCAGGGTGTGCGAAGTCACGAAGCCTGAAGTTCCAAATTGTGCAAGGCTCGATCATGTTTGGGCCGGAGGTCACATATTTTGGTGGTCGTGAGGAGGTGGAAGCTCATGCCTTATGCATGCTGGTGTCATTGGGGTTTTTTGAAAGGACCTGTGGATCAAATTTATTGGAGGTTCCGGGAGGGAACTAAAGGAGCCTCTTCATCTCAGAGAATTGAGAATGATCTTAAGACCGAGAGGTCGTGCATAACCTGCTGAGGCAGGGGGTGCTGCATTAGTGTGGTATCGGAGTGGGATTTGACTTCTGTAGGTGACAGATGCAGCTTGCATAAAAGAAGTAGAAGGAGATAGAGCATTGGAACTCTGTGGTGATTTCTCGCAGGTACGTAGCAGTCAAGAAGACAGTCGGGAGGACTGTAGGAGAAGATGGAAGCACTAAGGGTTGCAAAGTGACAGCAGCAGGTTTGCTAGGAGGGTAGACATAAGGTAGGAAAATGGCTACTGAAGGCCATAGACACGATGGGAAGAAGAACCATCAACAGCCGAGAAAAACTAAGGTGGATAACTAACTTGCCAAGATCAGAGTGAGGATGGAGGAGCTCGCATTGTGGATGCAGCAGAAGGCAAAGTCGCGATGGGTGTATGAATGACCCATTAGGAGGAAGGTAAAATGGTCATTCATGGAATTGGTGGCCAAAGGAAAGTGGAGGTTGTTAAAGGGATGGTTGAGGCGCATTGAAGACCTCAACGAACCAAAGGAGGAGATGGTTCACATATGTGATCCAGAAGCTGGGAGAAATCTCAGTGATGAGGATGAACTGAGATCACTGGAAGAACTCAGAGACTGCCATGTGTGCAAATACTGCCAAGAGGGAAGAACAGAAATTTCCAATTGCCAGGTGGGAAATGAGATGAGATCGCTGCAGGATCTCATAGACTGTTAGGAGGACAGCAGGGAAATTTCATGTTGCTAAGAGGGAATGAGGTGAGATCACTGTGGGGTCTCATAGACTGCCAAGAGGGCAGGATGACAAATTTAAATTGCCAGGTGGGTAATAATATGAGATCAGAGGATCTCATAGACTGCTAGGGAGGCAACAGAGAAATCCCATATTTCCAGGAGGGCAAGGGAGAGAATATGAGCTCAGAGTTGAGGTCATATCAGTAAGGACAACTGACAGAGGAGAAGGACTAGAAGGACATTCTGATCAATGGAGGAATTCAAATATTCTTACCAGGTATCCCAGTTGAGGTGAGAGTTTGTGTTGTCGATGTAGTGGCAACAGAAAGATAGCTAGTAGAGATTGTCAAAGAAGAGGGAGAGTTGGAGCAGATATCAAAAGTTTCCCAAGAAGAAGAAGGAAATGAGCATTCCGAGGAATGGCTCAAATTTTTCAGCCAGGAAGTTGAAACAGAGGCGACTGCAGCGTTGGAGCATGCAGCAACAGCAGAAGAAGAAGAAAACAACATGAGCTTTGTTGATCTGTGTGAGCAGATTGAAGCCCTGGAGAGAAGGGTGATAGTGTATAGAATGCACATCCAACAATTTAATTTGGAAGTAGATGCAAGAGAAGCATACCAGCCCAAGGAGTAGCTGGGAGAGGTTGGACTTGAGCCAACATAAAGAGAGATGGTAGCAGCAACAGTGTCATAGAGAGAAGCTGAGTAGTAGCTCAGTGATAGGACTGTGAAGCTGAAATTTGCAGTAGAGTGGACACTTAGTGCCATAGAGGATGAAGAGGATGACATGGGATATCATGCCGATCTTCCCATGTGCAGAGAATAAATTCAGTTGAGGAGACTACATACACAGAGCCAGCCATGGGAGTATCTAGACGAGGAGATAAAACAGTTCAGGAGGCTGATGTTGAAGTTAGTATAGGAGACTGCTAGCAGATAAAGGTTGAGAAAAAGAGGGTCTGCCATAGCAACAGAACAACAGTAGAAGCAAAAATAGAGTAGTGGAGCAGATGAACAGCTCCAGAGGACTGTTTGTGATCTAGGAGGATTTCAACAACGGCGCTGGGGAGCTCATGAGTAGGAGCTTATGAATTTTTCACAACAGAGGAGTATGATGCAGGAGAATCACTCCCAAGCCAACCATGCACCAACCAACCATCCATCACAGTGCATATTCAATGAAGAAGAAGAGGCGCAGCCCTCTCGTTTCAAATTTTGAAATTTGAAATTTGTATTAAATGTTTGTAAGGTTGGTAGAGCCAAAGTCGTGCCTTTGAGCAGGCTATAGTTAAAGAAGGCCTTTAATGGTTGTAAACCTGGATCTAGTTCCGATCTGGACTAGACAACCCATTCAATGTAAAGTTAATGTAATTGAATAGGGTAGGTGAGATGGAGGGAAGAGCTCGAAGAGCCCCCTCATGTAAAAGATATTTTGATCTTGTTTTGAGTTGAATAGAGAGGAGAGTAGAGCTCTGTGAGAGTAGATAAGAGGAGCGAAGGATCTGAGACTGTGTCAAAGTCTGAGCTCAGGAACACATTGTAAAAGAGGCATTTTACATTAATACAAACAAGATTTTTTCCTGCATGTCATTATGTGTGGTGTGAATGTTTTCATGTGTTCATTATATGTTGTAGATGTATGTTGTAGGTGTGTATTTGCAGGGACAGAAATAATTCATTGTATATTGAGTTATTTGATTTTAGTTTGGGTTCTTTGAGGCTTCATTCCAGGAGGGTGTGACAAAATGCTGCGGGTTCTGAAAGCCAGTGCATAGGTTCACTTCTGAATTTTGAGGAATTTGGACAAGGATGTGCTAGGGGGGAGAACCAACTGAAGTTTTAGTCTCAAGGAAGAAGCCTCAAGGTTTTTGAACACCTTGGAGGTGAGAACTGTGCAGAGGAAAGCACAGAGGGAAGACAAAAATTCTAAGGAATTCTGGGAAAGCTCTGTGAGGAGAGCATTGAGCAAGTGCATAGAACACACAGGAGAACTCTGCTTAGAGTTCGTTGAGAGAATAAAATCACTGAGGGATTCTGTAGGAGCTCCACCAGGAGGGAGTTGAATAAGGGCTAGTGTGCACAAGAGGAACTCTATCTTGATTTCAGACAAAGAGAAGAACTACTCAGGGGTTCTGCAAAAGTTCTACCGAGAGGGCATTGAGCACATGCATAGGGTGCATCGAGTAAGGAGAACTCTGTTGGAGTTCAGAAAGGAGATAGAATCACTGAGGATTCTATAGAGCTCTGTCAGGAGGCATTGAGCAGGTGCCTGTGTGCACAAAGAGAACTACTTTGAGTTTTGGAATAGAGAAGTGTCCAAGGAAGAGGACCTTCACAGAGTTGATGAACAACCTGCAGGCTCAACAAAGAGTGCTTGAGCAGGAAGAGGCTAAGAGGGCATTCCCATCCCTTCAAGGAGAGAAAGGGACAGAGAATGAAGACTTGTGCAAGGAGTGCATCAGGCCAACACTCGGGTGAAGTGCTGATCGACAACCATCTAGAGGCTTGTCAAGCTCAAGGAGTAAGCACAGAAGGAATTTGTTTCAAGTCTAGAAGCTCAGGAGGTCAAACATAGGAGTAGGAGTGAGAGTGAGGACTTATTCTAAGTCCTGAAGGTCAAGACAGATAGCACCTTTGTGAGCAGAGGTCTGCAAGTAAACGCAGAGGCTGAGAAGACCCTTTGGAGGGTTCAAAGTTGTAAAACCCAGGAGGGACAACGTCCTTAGCGCACAGGTGGAAGTCGGAGTTATAGGCTACATCAGTAGGAAGAAAAGGCCGAGGCCTTTGAAGCTTCAGAAATATTCTAAGGCCGAAAGAGAGAAGCGGAAGCTCAGGAGAGAACAACTGCCATCAGATTGAGAAGAGGACGAGATTTGGACCATTGAAGTTTCACGTCCAGGCATAGGTAGGAAAGTGCAGCGCAGGATGAAGAGATCTGGGTCATCAGATCTCATGCAGATATTCAATAGCCATTGGATCTATGGAGAGTTGCATGAGATTTAATCTCGTATGCATAGAGGAGAGAAACCGCAAAGTCCCAAAACAACGAACACATCAGGATTTCAGAGTTTGGGGTTCAAAGCATCAAGGGGTCATGGAATCACTGCATCGTGATCTCCTGATCCACGAAGTCCCAAAGGAATCGAGACCGTCCATCACTCGGAGGAAGCATGGAGGTAATTTGAGGACCCATTGGGGTTTTGGATATTGGGAGACAGGGAGGAAGAGTTGGGAGATAGGGAGTCTCGAGTCACAAAACCGGAAAGCATTGGGATCATCTAGCAGGAGGACACGTGGTAAGCGATCAGGATATCGGGAGATTCCTGAAGGGAGGTTGAAGGCCCATTTTGGTATTTCGGCTATCGAAAAGGAAAAGAGCAGGAGTTAGGGACTCTTGACCCACGAAGTCCCGATAGGATCTGAGTCATTGGATCAAGGGAGGATCAAAACCATTGATCTCTCTACGGAGGATTTCGGCATTTCAGGGTTCGACTCTTCGGTTGTTCCGAGGATGGAGGACTGGGGCGCTTTGTATTGGAAACCCTGAAGTCACGAGACATGACTTATGATCACGAAGGAGTTCATAATTTCGAGATTCGGCATTTCGGCCATCCCGGGGACAAGGAGCGGAGCATAGAGTGTTGGAAGTCCTCAAGTCGTGAAACACAACAAGCCTGCATAGTTAGGTTGTGGTCACAGGAAAGGTGGTCACATGGACCCAGGATTGGCCAGGCTAAATATTGATTGAGCCATTTTAGCACTTTGGATATCGGGGGATCTAGGAGTCCATACCTTGATAGCAGGGTGCATGAAGTCGCGAAGCCCGAAGTTTCAAATCGTGAAAGGCCTAGTCATGCTTGGGCTAGAGGTCACATATTTTGGTGGTCGTGAGGAGGTGGAAGCTCACGCCTTTTGAATCCTGGTGCCGGTGGGGTTTTGTGAAAGAACCTGTGGATCAAATTTATTGAAGGTTCCAGTAGGGAACTAAAGGAGCTGCTTCAGCTAAGAGAATTCAGAACGATCCTAAGACCCGGAGGTCGTGCAGAACCTACTGAGGCAGGGGGTGCTAAGTCAAAAAAATTTCTACCTATCCTGGGAATCTTTCAAATTCTGCTTAATTTTTATCATTTGGTCCTCCATCTCCTTGAGCAACTCTGGCCCAACTATTATTCTATCAGCTAGATTATCCTAGCTCACTCGATTATTTCACTTTCTTCCATAAAGTTCTTCAAATGGGTTCATCTTCAACGATGCATGATACCCATTGTTGTAGGCGAATTCTACCAAGTGTAGGTAGTCTTCCCATCTTGATGGTTTGTCCATCACATACATTCTTAGTATGTCTTCTATTACTCTATTCACCCTCTCTATCTGTCCATCAAACTCAGGATGATAAGATGTACTAAAGTTGTGATTCATTCTGAATCCTTTAAACAATCCTTTCCAGAAATTCGAGGTGAATTTCGGGTCTCTGTCGGACACAATCGTTTTAGGAATTCCGTGCAATTGTGCCACTTCCCTTATGAAAATATCAACAACATCTACTGCCTTGTGAGTAGTTTTCGATGGAATAAAATGGGAAACTTTTGTAAGCATTTCCACCACCACCATGATCGAATCATGTAGCTTGGTTGTTCTGGGAAATCCCGTAATAAAATTTATCATTACTACTTCCCACTTCCACTCAGGAATGGGTAAAGGTTGCAGCAACCCTGCTGGGTGCCTATGCTCACTTTTAAATTTCTAGCACTCCATACATCTGGCGATGTATTCAACGATCTCTCTCTTCATACCCGGCCAAAAGTAATGGCTCTTGACCGCTGCTACTGTTTTCTGATATCCAGGGTGCCCTGCATAAGGCACATTATGCATCTCCTGCAAAATCATTTGTTTCAAGCACTGGACATTGGGTACAAAAATTTTGTTCTTGTAAAGCAGTATTCCATCTGTTTCCAATTTTTTAATTTCCATCTTCTGTGGCATCTTAGCCTGTTGTAGCTTGGCTACCAATTCTCTGTACTGTAGATCTACATTTGCAGCCTCCAGAATTATTCTTTTAATATCAGTCTGATACATGCTAATGGT
Organism: Picea mariana; assembly: GCA_032191745.1. Taxonomy (NCBI): domain Eukaryota; kingdom Viridiplantae; phylum Streptophyta; class Pinopsida; order Pinales; family Pinaceae; genus Picea; species Picea mariana. The sequence goes on from JASDQU010735275.1 coordinate 181,247, forward strand.
TGTAGCATGTAATTCATGCACCCTCCTGCTGAGTGCATCAACCACTTTATTCTCCTTTCCTTTGATATGCTTGATCTCAAAGTCATACTCACACAAAAATTCCAGCCACGTACTTTGTCTAGCATTTAAGGTTGGATGATCAAACAAATGTTTCAGACCATTATGGTCTGTTATGAGTTCAAACCTTCTTCCCATGAGGTAATGCCTCCATTTCTTTAGAGCATGAACTATGGCTGTCAAATCTAAGTCATGGGTTGCATATTTCTTATCATTCTCTTTTAATTTCCTAGACTCATAACTGATTACGAATCCATTCTGACTGAGGACCCCTCCCATTCCTTCTTTGCATGCATCAATGCATACTATGAAATCTGCATTTGGATCTTCAATCCTCGAGATTGGAGCACTGGTTAACAACTGCTTCAATCACTGGAAACTTTCCTCACATCCCTCTATCCAGTGAAACTGTTTCCCCTTTCTTTGTAAGCAAGTGATAGGGTGAGTTATCTTGGAAAACCCTGTGATGAACCTTCTGTAATAACCATCCAATCCCATGAAGGATCTAACTTCCATTATGTTCCTTGGTGCCGACCATTCTCTAATTGCTTCAATATTCTCAGGGTCTATCACTATCCCATCTTTCGAGATAATATGTCCCAAGTAATGGTTCCATTCCTAATAAAACGAGCACTTTCTCAGCTTGGCATACAGTTGGTGCTCTCTTAGCACCTGCAACACCATCCTCAAATGTTACTCATGTTCTTTTTCGGTCCTGGAATACACCAGAATGTCATCCAGGAAGACAATGACAAACTTGTCTAGATAGTCCCTGAATACTCCATTTATCAAGTTCATAAAAACAACGGGTGCATTTGACAGTCCAAACGGCACCACTGTGAACTCGTAATGACCATACCTTGTTCTAAAGGCGGTCTTGTTTATGTCTTCATCTTTTATTCTTACTTGGTGATATCCCGATCTTAGATCTATTTTCAAAAATATCTTTGCATCCTTCAACTGATCAAAGAGATCATCAATCCTCGGCAGAGGATACTTGTTCTTCACCATTAATTTGTTCAATTTCCTGAAATCGATGCATAATCTCAGCGTTTCATCCTTCTTTTTATGAACAGTATTGGGGCACCCCAAGGTGACATGCTTGGGTGTATATACCCCTTCTTTAGAAGTTCTTCAAGCTGCAGCTGCAACTCTTTCAGTTCTGGCACACTCATCTTTTACGGAGCCTTTGACACTGGAGCTGCTCTAGGCATCAAGTTCATAGAGAAATCGATATCCCTTTTTGGATGTAGTCCAGGTACTTCCTAGAATACATCTTCGAACTCTTTAAGTACCTCATGATCCTCAATACTTGACACCTTATCCTTAGGTGTTTCCCCCACATGGGCTACAAATAATTGATAGCCATTTCTATAGCACTTCTTCAACTTCATTGCTGAGATTTCTCTAATAGTAACAACTCTAGGAATTCCTTGGATGGCTCTCTGATTCCCTTCTTCATCTAAGCAAGTGAATTCCTTGTTCTGACAGTCCAAGATGGCATGGTGCTGGTCCAACCAGTCCATCCCAATTAGAAATTCATAAGAGCCTAACAATAGAATGTTTAAATCGACCTTCATGCTCAGTACATTCATGTCTACAAGATAGGACTTGACTAACTCTGTGACTTTCCTCTTGGTTCCTATAGCTAGCTGCACTAACCAAGACTTTTCATGTTTGCTTCTTATCAAATGCAAACTTTCTACCACTCCAGGGTCTATATAACTATGGCTAGCCCCTAAATCAACTAAAATAGTAAATGGTTGGTTTTTTATCATACCTTCTACTTCAATCATGTGCGACTCATACTCAACTTGCTTGTTGTCCAGGGCTGCATAGATCCTTGGAATTCTACTACCCATGTCCTCCACTATTTCAACTTGCTGAACATTGTGGAGAACTCTTACTTTATCATTTATGTGGGGGCAATCTCTGTACCTATGTTTTTCTTTACAACCCCAACATTCCATAGGTGGCAGCCTTGACATTTTCCCACTCACTTCAACCTTCCCAGGCTCTCTAAGAGACGACTGTTCTTGAGGACTGTTTCTGAAAAAGGGTGGTTTATTTCCCTTCTGCCTCTACTCTTTATTAAACTTTTTTTGGTCATCCCAAGCCTTCCGAAAGGTAGGTTGTTCTCTTTATTGTTCAAATAAGAACTTCGCTCTGCTTATCATTTCTTCCATAGTCTTTGGGTCATCATACTGAATCTTATCCCCAATAGGAGGCAGTAATCCACTCAGGTACCTCTGAATCTTGACAGACTCGTCTTTGATGAATGGAACATACTTTAGTAATTCCAAAAACTTTCTTTCATACTCATCAATGGTCTTGTTGTCCATATTGAGTTCAAAGAACTGTTTCATCTTTCTGTCATAATATCTTTTAGTTAAGTATTTCCTCTCGAAGTACCTCTTGAATTCTTGCCATGTGATGTCCCTTTACTTGATGTGCTACACCTTCACAAGTTGATCCCACCACATGGATGCCTTTCCCTTTAGTTGATACATGGAAATCCTACCCTCTGCATGAGAGGAATAATTCTGCAATTGAAAGTATTTCCTCATACCCAGCAACCAATTTTCAACATCTTCCTCCTTCTTATGTTATCCATCGAACGTTAGAGGCTTGATCTTGTTCATTTCCCTTTTCAATTCATCCATCCCAGATATCCTGTTCTTTATGGTAGGAGATGGGCTTGAACTATTGTGTGCTTCCCTACTAGAATGATTTGGGGAGAAATGGCGATGTCTGCTGACAATCCTTGATCTTCTTTTCCTCTTAGGGGTCCTGCGACTCTCTATCTTGCTTGAGTCACTCTCCTTTTTGAATTTTTCAATTTGTTTTCTATTCTTTCCATATTCTTCAACATCCTTAAGTTGAATTCACCCTGCCTATCCCTGACTTTCATGAGCTTTCAGCTATCATCTCGGCGAGCCTAGGCATCTCTCTATAATCTTTCAATGATTTTCATCATATGTAATTCCTTATCCATCTCTTTTCCTTGCCCATTAGAGTTTGACCCTTCGACTCCCAAGTTGACATTCCTTCCTTCTCTTTCGTTCTCTGAATTGGAGGCAATCTGCACCTCTTCCATTCTCTACTCTCAACGACAACCCTATTCGGTTCTGGCACTTCCTAATCTTATGCAAACACATGTCCAGACAACAAGGATTTTTCAGGTCATCATTCTTAGTAAATTCCACACATTCAAAACCATTCCGATTTAAGAAAATGCTTCGACTTCACAAATATTTTGAGTTCTACTCGACTCTGAAATTTTCAAGTGATAGCTCTGTCTTTCTCCCTACCCTATTAACCAAAGGTTGTGACCAAATTCTAGACTACTAGGTGTTATTCAGGCTTTCGACCTTCGAAGAGTTTAAGGCACACACATCTATCTCTCGAAGTTTCAATTTACCGAATTTGCATAAATCTGGTGGATCGATGGTCCACGTTTACCCAACATTCAATGCTTAAAATCTACTACGGTTCTTTCGTCTTCTAAGATTTCGGGACTTCGGGACTTCAGGTTTCAAGGTTTCAGTCCTCGAGGCTCTCATAATCGCTTCCCTCTCCAACCCTTGACTTTTGAAAATTTGATTTCCTTACCCTCCAGGCCCATAGCACAGCTGTTGCCCACCAAAGTAGTGACACATGGTGTCCTTAAGAAGGTCCACCTCACTCCTAGCGATGTCATGGGCCCCCACTACTTTCACTTTTCATTTCGGAGATTCGGGCATAAGGAGTTTGTGCATCCACACATCTCGAACTTTCGTTTGCCGAAATTATGAAATTACGGTCTATCATCTACTTGATCCAATGATCCTGATTCCTCACGATCTGACAACTCAGATATCATCGAAATTTCGCATATTTGGATTTTGTGTGGCACGAGGTCGAAGGATTTTCCACCTTCATCCTCCCTATTCTAGAAACGTCGATTTCTTCCTGGACAATTAACGGTCCAGATCTCTCTTAGATCGACAGTTGTGATCCAATTGTGAATTTGTGTTTCCTGAATTCTCATGAACTCACCCTTAGACCATTTCAAGTCACAAGTTAGCGAAAGGTTGATCGCTGTCCACGCGTCCTTTCTGATGAACGGTCCTGACGAATTCGAGATTTCACGTATCGCGATTTCCACACTCCTGTGCAACTTCAAAGGGTTTTAAGCCTTATGCATGTTCTCTATATTTGATAGTCATGAGGGTTCTCCTTTCCTCCCGAACAAATTATATGGATCCAACACTTCTAGTGTGGAGTTCTCTCTCTCCCTGTGGCCATATACCACACCAGTTGTAGTTTTATAATACCACTACACCTCCTGATCTTTGTAACATGGTCAAGTAGTCCGTTGACACTTAGAAACATTCTGAGGTCTGAAATTAGTCCTCTAGATAGAATTTCTTCTAAAAACCTTGGTCCAAAGACCACTTATCCGGCCCATCCAGGCTCAACGTTGAAACTAGGCTCTGATACCATACTGTAATGTTCCCAACCATCAACCCCACGGTCGGTCCATTGCTACTACATGGAAAAACACTTTTGTAACACATTATGCATTCTAATGAACTTAAAATGCTTAATTACAGTTAAACAAAGAATTGCTGCTAGCATTTCAGAGTTAATGGAAATAACAATAATTCATATGCGTAACAAAATAAGTGATAACATTACAAGAATCACAGGTATGAAATTTAATTAATTACTTAATTACAAAACATAGTGACACTTATCTTTGAAACTGTCACGCACCACCAACTGCATGTAGACCTTCCACGAACCTCCCAACCTTAGACCACACTACTCATCACTCTCAGTAGTAGGTCACCCCCAAGCTAGGACTAAGCTCCACCGGGTAAGGAATCCTAGGCTAGGTAAGGTTTACATGAAGAATACACATAAAAGAAGGAGCATTCTCTCCCAGGAACCACTTATGCCCACTACCCACAGACTCTCCTTCCCCACATGCTTGTCCCACCCCAGGGGTATACACCTTCCCTGTCACCTAGATAGTCCTTTGGCTGCTAACCTCCCTTGCCTTGGGCTTCAGCAATAGACCGGACCAGAAATCTCCAAGCTCTGTGGCAGCTACAGGGTTCCTTCCAGGAGCTCTCTCCTTCCTTCGTGCATTCTCTCACCTGGAGAGAGTCACTCACAGGCTTGGTAAAACCCGATTCTTCAACAAAAATCACCTCCCTCACTTGGAGAGAGGTTACACACAAGTCATACAACCAGTTTCCTTAATCTCATTCCCGTACAAAGCATAAAAACAACAAGGCTCAACAATGAACATACAACAACGACAAACCACACCTAGCCAAGAACTGTGTGGCCGCCACAGTCAACTGGGACAACAAACACGAGTTTCCCAAATAGATGACAGATAGACACTTCAACCCAACCAAGCTCAACAATTACGGGACATTCGATTTTCCCAACCATCCATACAGAACAGACTCATAGTTTTGGGTTTCTGGGATGCGTGATAAGAAATCAACGGGAAGGTCAAACACAGACTCGACAGTTTTGACAGAGGGTGTACCGGCTCCTCCAGAAATCAACACATGCCTTTTTGGTTTTCAGAGTTATGTGAGGGTATTCTTACAAAGATCATATGGGATTACCGGTTCAGACAGTCAACAATAGAATGGAGGAGGAACCCCCATCATGGCTCAACTCAACAGTTTTAACTGCATGTGCTTGGGTTGACACTTGTCACCCATGAAGCTCGTTCCTTCCCATTTGGAAGTCACTTGTCCTTCCAAATAACTTAGGATAAAACATCGCATTTACATAGCTTTGGAATAGTAATAATTTAATATTATTCTCAAGGGTTTAAGCCCCCTCAACTTAGCCCCTCTTCCAACCTCTCATCCCCCTCTCCCTTACTCAGGCTTTGTCGATGCTTAGTACCCCATCACTCATTCATCGTGGTCGGTCCGCACGCAGAGATTTTTTGTATTAATACTGTGCATAATTACATGTACAAAAAATCAGGCTCTTGGCTTAATAACACATAAGCCCACTAGCTTATATGACTTGGCTCACCAGCCTATAAAACATAATTACAATTCATAATGCAAGCTTTATACTTCATAGACACAATTTACAATAGGCCTCGGCCTTGGGGACATTACAACAAGAGGTATTTCATAGGTCACTAAGTTATGGGTAGGTGATATGGTGGTTAAATTATCTAAAGGGAAGGGGAACCCTCATGTATTGACCCTCTAATCCATTTAATTGGATGAATACATCTTTAAAAATTTTGAAATAGCTTTCATGAGTTAGGAATATTCAATGTAGAATACATTAAGAGGGATCTTTAGCTTAGAGTTACTATTGAGTTTCCATTTTGACACTTCTAATTCCCTATATTACCTTCTATCTGATCCTATTTTACATATTCCATGTGTATCTAATTGACTGTTTCCTCCATAATACACTCGATGACCTTGTTCACGTGCATACGAGGTAACTTATGATTAAAGAATGATTTGTTTAGTTTTATTGAGTTAATTCAATTAAATTCTTGATTATGTATGATCCTAATCACTTTGACTCTTAAGCAGCATGATCCGGTACCCAGTCTATTCTGGTACCAGCCTGTGCTAATCCGGTACTAGAAATAATTCAAAATTTTGGAAAGCTTCTAGAGGAAAATTGGGCACATGGGTTTTGTAATGATATTTTCATGAGGACACATGTTAGAATTTACCCAAATCGCACGTGTGGACCTCCAACTCAGGGGCAATGATTCTACCAAAATTATAAAAAAAACTCAAACTGCCAACTTGCGCCTCGATTTGCATGCATATGGTATCATATATAGAAATTCTAAAACATGGGGTTTGTCCAGAATATGATAAATTGAGTACAACAAGCCATTTTTCAAAATTAGAATTTGATTGGGAGATATGGGTGGGGGACTAACTCGAATCTGCCCAAATTGTTAAAAAACACAGATTTTTGGGATTTATCCTAAAATTGTAAAAATTGTTTTCTTAGTTTGGGGATTCGGTTTCATCCATTCCTCCATGGATTTTATGTATAAATAAGACCTCATAGGTCTGAGTAGAGGGGGAATTATCATGATGTAAGAATGGTTCTTAAAGGAGAATTTTTATGATGTAGACTGGATTCATGAAAAGACTCTTTTTGAAAACCTACTTGTTGGAGATTAATGCAAGATTGAATTTAGTGATTTTGTCTCTCTTATAAGTTAACATCTGGTGATCTAAAAGCTTCCATGTTTTCATCGACAAGGGCCACCGATCCAGTTTGGTAAGATTATTGTAAATTGTTAGTGTAGATTTTCATTTCATGTATTTGTTATTTTGATTTCATGTTATTTTGTTTGATTTCACTATTCGAATTTGTTGCAAAGTGTGGTAATGCAGAAACAGTTGGATCTCCATATTTCACCATACATGAGCTTTAATGGAGCATCCCACTTGTTAGTTGAGTTGCTCCAGGAGATAGATCTTAATTTCATCTTTTCATTTCATGAGCCTCTAATGAACAGATTTGTCACCTAAGAAAAAACCTTTTGATTCACTGTTTGCTTGAGAAGTTTTGTTATCATTTCTCTCTTCTAAGTTTGGAGTGGTATTGTTGAAGTGTGACCAGATTTACTTATTAGTTGTTGTTAAGGATATTAGCTACAGATAATAGATTCAAAGTCCATCTTTCCACTTCATGAGCTTGTAAATGGACAAGGCATTATCTGAGCAAAATCTTTTGAGTGCATGATTGCAAGTTTTGCTTTCTAATTTATGAATTGTGTGAAGAGTGTTATTTTTGAAGTGTGAAAACAAAGTATTGGTTTTTATATGGTTTTCTTGATTGAACTATACTCATCAGAAATAGGAACCTATCTATTATCGGCACATATAGTGCATCAAATCTTTTGATTACGAATCCCGGTTGATAATTTATGTTTGGTAATATATTATGCAAATAATTGCACCAACATTTTGGCGTCGTTGTCGGGGAGTTGTAAATGGTAATAGGTAGTATTAGAATTAGAATTATTTAATGGTTTTGGATTGGTTTTATGGATGACCTATCAAGTTTGGTGTGTTTTTATTTTGCAAATAGTTTTAAAATTTAGATCTTTAATGATAAATCATGTTTGGGGTGTTGTAAGAAGCCCCCGAGTACTAATCTGTGTTGTAAAACAGGTACCATCAACCAGCTAGATTAATTCAAGGATGATCAAGATCTTGAAGAATGTTCCTCGAAGAACTTTCTCGCATTGTGGCAACAGCTAGGATATCCACCTCTCAGGAAGAACATATCTTCACAACAATCAAGAATCTAGTTGTCTCTCCACAGGAAGATTTGGAAGTCCCGTCGGATTCCTCTTGTCAATTTGTTAAGGAGAATAAAGAATCATGGATAGAATTCAATGGAGAGAAACTAGTGGAACCTGAGATTGAGGAGTCATTATCATGCCTCTCAACAGATCTTGTATGTACTCCAAAGACCAATCATCTTGAAGAGGATAATCTGCATAGCATACTAGAGGAGGACATTCAGTGTGATCTAAACAAAGAAGAGAAACAAGAATATAGTGATCCTATTGAAATATGGTTTCAATTAGTTATTAGTTCACACGACTCTTTTATTTATCATTTTATCTCATCATCAAAGCAGTTGGTCCTTCATACTCTGGTATGCATTAAAATTTATCTTTTAAACCTGAGTATGGATATATTTCTAACCCTATTATGCACATGGCTTCACTGGAAGTATTCCTATACTTGAAGGACATTTTCTTTTGTTCAATTAGAGTAGGATAGGTAAATAAATAAATAAATATTGCACATAAGTACAATGCAACCTATCTTTCATACTTTTCATAAATGGGAATGTCAAAAGCTAATAAAGCAATCAGTTTAAGATCTTTTGTTCCTATAGTAGATTTATTTTTAAAAGTTATGATGATTTTGTTTGGAATCTTATGAGAAGTGAATCTCTTCATCCTCCGAATGCACACATAATACTAGAAGGGTTTCAAAAGCAGAGAAGGCATCCTTGTCAACGGAAGATAATACTTAAGGGAGTGCTTCATGACCTATTTCTTCAAAATTCTTCTTTTTCCTTAAAGTTGTTAAAAATGATGCATTCATGCTTTATCATTACCTATCTATTTTAAGACCACTATTTCACAAAGATGATCAATTCAGTGATATTTTTAATAGAAGTTGAAACTAAATTCTAATTCCAAACTATTTTATTCATAGCTAATAATTCAACTTTTGACATTTTCCCTAAATTTTATGTTTTTGAGCATGAATAAAAATCCAGTTTTAATTAGTTCTATTGGTTTGCTTTTAGCAGGTGTTCACAAATCTCTGAGAAGCCCTTTTTAGCATCTCACATTGTTTGCATGAGGCCATTCAAAACCTTAGGCATGGGGGAAGTGGTTGTCGAAACCTTCATATTCTTTTGCAACTTCCATTGACGAGGCCAAATCAACATGTTCAGTGCTAGGATTTGATAGTCATTTCCATAATTCTGGTACCATTCTATTCTGGTAATGCAGAATTGCGTTCATCTGGTACTACAAACAATGTTTGTCTCTGCGTTTACTCGATACCAAAGGAGAAATTTTGCATTTATCTGGTACTGAACAACATTCATGTGCTCATCTGGTATTGTGCTCATTTGGTATTGATGGTCACCTGTGTGCTCATCTAGTACCAAAGGAGGAGGTCTATTTTATTCCGGTACTAAACCACAACTCTACGCTATTCTGGTACTGAGGCACAACCCTGTGTCCATCCAATACTCAGGTGACCCAATACTGGTAATAAGGTGTTGGTATCTCTAATCATATATTCAAGTTTTGTTGCTCGATTTAAGTACTAGGACATATAAACTCAACATTTTTCGTTTTACTAAAGGAATTAGACTAATTATGTAGTAAACATATAGTTACTCTCAATTATTACACGCTCTCTACCATGAACTTTTGCAAGCCCTCATATACATCTCCTCGTATATTATCACTGAATTACTTTGTGAAGTGGTTGTCACCATGAATAAACAAAAATCATCCATCATGTCACTTTGTTCCAATACTATCTGTTCCGTTACTGCAGAAACCTACTCCATTACTTATCTGGTACTGATGCCAAAGTGATATGATCTTTGTCATGTGCTTAACATTGTTTTCAGTTTAGGTAATCGGAGGTATGGGCTAATCTCTTCATGTTCTTTCTATCAAGGATCATTTAAGTCTTGTGTTGAATTGTTTTTACTCTCGTGTACATCTTCCTCCTACATTTCTACACTCATCCCTAAATGAATCATCCTTGCTATCCTTTAAGAAGATATTTTCACATTTAGCTCTATATGATAATGGGTGCACTTGTCTTATTACCTCATCATTTTGAAGAAGTGATTGCTAATTGAAATATCCATTGAAAAGTGGTGACACTATTATGTCTAATACTAACCTAGTTGATTTAAACAAGTTTTTATCCAAGTTTATCTTTACAATTTTTTCTTTGAAGGTATTGATGAAAACCTAATGTGGTGGAATTCCCTTGCAAAACCGCAATGAACTTTCATGAGAACCCTAATAGGATTAACTAGAGGGACCTCTTAGTCATTATCTGAGATGTTCCATTATACATTGAATAGCTGAGATTTAAGTTGAATGTGGATGATGTCACCCTTGGGATAATTGCAAACAATTAATTATGTGCCTAATAAATCTAAAATGCTCTCGTACCACCTGCCTTCCTTATACTCTAAAACTGTCAATGAACAATATAAATTATTCTAAATATTTTGAGTAATATAATAAAAAGAAAGTATCAGAAAGTACAAGTAAACCCACCAGGGTATTGAACAGGCCTGCTGGTAGTGGGGCCATTCTTGTATGGTACTAAGGTAAACCTGTCAGGGTACTGAATAGGCCTGCTGGCAGCGGGGCTATGCCAGGAAAATGGAGTTGAAAAAAATAAAGTGGCACACTTAAAACTGAAGAAAACCCTTGGGTCTCATTCTGAAGCAATCACTATCAAATCAAGGCTAGGAGATTACCTTTATTTCTCTCGGATGATGTTCTTAAGAACCTTCAAGTATCCACTTTAGAGTTCTATCTTTAAAATAAATAGGTTTGCATGAGAAGTGGGACCCTCATTATATGTAATTCACCTTACCTAAACAAGAAGAGCTTCATCTCTACAAACTTGGATAAGAAACAAGTTAATCATCTTGGGATGTATTCTTTTATGTGTTCCTCTCTTCAAATGATATCTAAATTATGCTTATATCACTTTTGTTTTAAAGGTAATCTAGCCAGGGGGGGCCTATTAGTCAAATTCATTATGAAAACTCTTGGCCACTATCCCATAATTGTATTATATTCACATCCATCCCTTTCTCCTAACTTTGATTGAAAACAAATTGGATAAGACTTAACTTCAGGGAATGCTTGATCGAGTGAGGAGTATCATCAATTGTGAAATTTAGAAGATCATTATTGCATGAGGACATGCAATGAATTAAGCATGGGGGATAGTTGAGTCTCCATTTTGGCACTTCTAATGCCCTATATTACCTTCTATCTGAGCCTATTTTACCTATTCCATGTGTATCTAATTGATTGTTTCCTCCATAATACACTCGATGACCTTGTTCATGTGCATACGAGGTAACTTATGATTAAAGAGTGATTTGTTTAGTTTTATTGAGTTAATTCAATTAAATTCTTGATTATGTATGATCCTAATCACTTTGAATCTTAAGCAGCATGATCCGGTACCCAGTCTATTCCGGTACCAACCTGTGCTAATCCGATATTAGAAATAATTCAAAATTTTGGAAAGCTTCTAGAGGAAACTCGGGCACATGGGTTTTGTGCAGAATGATATTTTCGTGAGAAAACATGAGTCATAATTCACCCAAATTGCATGTGTGGACCTCCAACTCAGGGGGAATGACTCTGCCAAAATTATAAAAAAAACTCAAACTGCCAACTTGCGCCTCAATTTCCATGCATATGGTATCAGATCTAGAAATTCTAAGACATGGATTTTGTCCAAAATATGATAAATTGAGTAATATGCGAGATGGTTTTCAAAATTAGAATTTGTTTGGGAGATATGGGTGGGGGACTAACTCGAATCTGCCCAAATTGTTAAAAAACACAGATTTTTGGGATTTATCCTAAAATTGTAAAAATTGTTTTTTTAGTTTGGGGATTTGGTTTCATCCATTCCTCCATGGATTTTATGTATAAATAATACCTCATAGGCCTGAGTTGAGGGGGAATTATCATGATGTAATAATGGTTCTAAAAGGAGAATTTTTATGATGTAGAATGGATTCATGAAAAGACTCTTTTTGTAAACCTACTTATTGGAGATTAATGCAAGATTGAATTCAGTGATTTTGTCTCTCTTATAAGTTAAAATATGGTGATCTAAAAGATTCCATGTTTTCATCGACAAGGGCCACCGATCCAGCTTGGTAAGCTTATTGTAAATTGTTAGTGTAGATTTTCATTTCATGTATTTGTTATTTTGATTTCATGTTATTTTGTTTGATTTCACTATTCGAATTTGTTGCAAAGTGTGGTAATGAAGGAACAGTTGGATCTCCATATTTCACCATACATGAGATTTAATGGAGCATCCCACTTGTTAGTTTAGTTTCTCCAGGAGATAGATCTTAAGTTCATCTTTTCATTTCATGAGCCTCTAATGAACAGATTTGTCACCTAAGAAAGAACCTTTCGATTCATTGTTTTCTTGAGAAGTTTTGTTATCATTTCTCTCTTCTAAGTTTGGATTGGTATTGTCGAAGTGTGCCCAGATTTGCTTTTTAGTTGTTGTTAAGGATATTAGCTACATATAATAGATTCAAAGTCCATCTTTCCACTTCATGATCTTGTAAATGGACAAGGCATTATCTGAGCAAAATCTTTTGAGTGCATGATTGCAAGTTTTTCTTTCTAATTTATGAATTGTGTGAAGAGTGTTATTTTTGAAGTGTGAAAACA
>JASDQU010735276.1:23996-36355 GCA_032191745.1 Picea mariana
AACCATCAGAGTAGTTGGCCCCTAGGTTCTCAACCTTGTGGTACACCAATGACATGTCGAAGCAATCACAATCGAACTTTGTGTTCCTTGCGTACTATCAGCAACTAAAGGTTTCCATTGAATCATTCCCACGCATGACACCACATACCCTACACCAGTATAGACCGATAGCCAAGTTCTGCGTACATCCACATTTTATCTATATCATTGTGCACAGAGATGAGAGAAAGGAGGAACTACAATATTATTACAAACTGACGGATGAGGACATGGAGTAGATCATGAAGGAATGGCTAGAGGAATTTTAGACACCCGTCGCTGATGTCGAACTCTCTGACGCTGACATTATAGGAAGCCCCTTGGTCACCTGGTTCAAGCATGCAAGATAGTCCAGTGAAAAGAAGAAGAAGAAAAAGGAGGAAGCCCAGNGGAGACCAAGCAGATGGACAAGGAGAAGGTGAAGAAGGAGAAAAGAAAGGAGAAGGTGAAGCTACATCACTGAAAGATCCCCCTACTGAAACAACATAGAAGAGGAAGGGTTCTCCACAGAAACCTTCAGCAAGAAAGAAGACCTGCGCCAATAAGCCCCAACTAGAGGCCACACTCATAGAAGATGATATTAGTCTAGTCCATAGAGCCATGGAGGATGCATCCAAAAATCTCTTGCAGAGATATGGAGCGAAGAAGGAAGATTTGTATGTAAGGGTCGAGAAGGAGCTACAAAAAGATATTCAATTGATCCGTGCAGTACCTACTATGCCTTCTTCATCACAGGTTGCAGAATTAGGGGACGAGCCCGCCCAATTAAGAATACTTGCAGATGCGATAGAGGCTCGACTTCAGAAAGTCCAAGAAGAAAAGGAGAAGGCTATAGAAACCTTGAAGAAAGAGAAAGAGGAATTATTAGAGAAACTATGAGTTTCACGATACTGAGTAATCGCCTATGAAAATGAGAAAGATGAGTTCCAAGCGATTATCGAGGAGGATAAAGCGAAGAAACAGAGAGAAAAGGACTAGTTTCTTGCAGAGCAGACTGTGGTCAAAGAAGCAGTGAATAAAGAACTTCTCTCTCTGTCAGGATTGGCATAGGAGGAACATGATTCTGTCGAGGTTCAAGTGGTAAATCTTGCTAAGACCATCCAATAGCTTCAAGCAAGGATAAATGTTGGCACAAGGGCAGACCCAGGGTTCAACGCTTCAACAACACACCAACAAGACCCTAACTACCGACCCTTTCGGAAACACCTGCAAAGTAGATGAAGCCTCACCCAAGGTAGAGGCAGAGGTGGTTGCAGGACTTAGTGGTCTGCAACCTAGCTGGGACACAGATCTGTGATTACAGCACCTTAATAGAGCACTTAGCAGTTTTCATTCATTAGTACTTAACCTTCATCTACAACACAGATAAACCCTAATTACAACGTAGCGTAGTATTCAACAAGATTCAACACATTGAATCACTAAGCACATCAACATAGATCAGATCTAGCATCTTATTCACATCATTAGGCACTAAGCTATCATATTCATCTAAGGATACATCATTTCACTAATCATTAATCATATGAACCATAAAATAACCATAATGCACAAAGAAACCACAACACAGGATATACATGGTTCACCCCCAACCTGGGGCTACATCCACCAACTCTTCTTCTTCTTTATTGTCTTATGTCAATCTTCTACATGCACAGAGCCAAAAGGTCCTACTCTGCATAGGACAGTAGATCTGCATGCACCTCGCCAGATCCTCTTTTCCGGAGCTAGGTTACAGCACAAAGCCTTTACACAGTCACTTGCACTTAGCCTTGCAAGTCTAGCACAATATGCACAAAGCATTTACAACTATCACTTTCACTTAGCACATTGGCCTCATAACCCTTAGCATTGCCTACTTACATCGCCTAGATTTCTATTTATACATTACAAAATGGGCCTAAACATGGGTAAACCCATGGGTCGACATCCCCTTACCCGTTACATAATCCCAAAACCCAAAAATCCCTAAACAGGGGGCCAAGATCCCTTGATATCTGCTTCGACTTGTGATTCACCTTCGACATCCTGTCGAAGTCCCAAAATAGGTCAAACCTGACCAAGGGTCTCCAAAACTTGTTCAAGGGCCAATAGGCCCCCAACACTCACTTATGACTCGTCCCGAGTCACTCTAATCTTGGTATCTCTACCTCAAAATCCTCGAGCCTAGCTCGAGCTGCTTCGACCCACTACTTCGCCAAGGCCTCCTGCTCGGCGAACTCTTGAATAACTACCTCGTTCACAGGTCCCTCTAAGCATTGTTCTACCGAAGTGACTACTTGTTCCAACTCTACTCCTTGGCCTTCAATCTCCTCAAACAGTTGGCAAGCTTTGTCCTAGATTGGTTGGAGCCTCTGAGTCACTTCCATGACTTTGCTCTATATGGTGTGGACCTGTTATTGAGCAATGCATTGTTTCTTGGATCTTTTCATTCTTTCAACTGCTGACAGTATCTTCAACTACACCTTTATTTTCATTGCTTACTTCTTTGCCTCCTGGAGTTGTGACTCCAGTGTCTTCAGTTCAAGGTCCTCAGTCATTCACTCATAATTCTATGCACTTCTACTACTAATTTGTTTACATTTCGAAGCTAATGCTCTAATCCTCTCAATTTCACTCCAGGAAGTGGATTCTCTTTAGTCTTGTACGTCCTACAGATTACTTGGTACTGTTTGTAGCTCTAGATCTGTTATTCTCTGTTGAAGCTACTGGATGGCTTCAGCAAGCTGTGCTACTTGATGCTCCACTAGGTCTTCCTTCTTTTGATCTAAGACCATCATAGAGTGAAGTTCTATGTTGAATGCTTCTTTTACTCCAACCTGATCTGGGAGCAGTTGGTCTTTCTCATTATGGATCTGCACTTTATCCTCTTTGAACTTTCCTTGGAGGTCGTCCTTCTCCTGTTGTGAAACTCAGTGTTGCTCTATCACTTCCTCTTGTGCTTTATTTAGGGCCACTGTGGCATGTTCTGTTTCTTCATGTGCACAACGAAGGTAAGCTTCAGTCGCATCGGCTAGTCGACAGAGTTGGGTAGGCTCATCTCCCAACTCTGTTTCTTCTGATGGTGGGGGCACAGTGTACACTGCGCGACTGTAGTGAAGGGCCTATTGTACGCCTCGTAGTTTTGCTTCAATTTTTTCATACATGGTCTCTTTCTTAGGTTTATTTCTCTACAAAAGATCTTCTGATATAGCTGTGATGATGAAGTCGAAGTCATCGAGCATGAGAACAGTCTGCATCTTGGTCTTACTATCTTTTGACTTCTTCCACGATGTGGGTTTCATGGGAGAAACATTTATTTTGTTAGACAGCTCTGCGTCATCAGGGGGATTTTGTGGCAGTGTTACTTCACCTTGCTTCTATTGATCTTCTTTTCCATTGTTTTCTTTTTTATCTACGTCATCATCACCTCCTCCTCCAAGGGATTCTGAAGCAGTTTATTTTGATGCACTGCTCAGTTGATGGACCTCTTCTATATTCTTCCTTCTGCTAGTTCCAAGTGTATCATTCCCATCACGAGTGACCACCGGGCTTCCGATTAGTTTGGGATCGGATAGTTCTACGGGGTCAACATGGATAAGGAGATTTGTAGGCCATTCCTTAGTTATTTCTTCTAGGTCCTCCTCTGTGAGTTTTTAATAACTATGTAGTACTTATTTGTGTTCGTCTCCGCGCGCAGTGATGTAGATAAAATGTATGTCTGTGTGGAACTTCACAAATGGCATGAGCCTATGCAGGGTGTTCAACGTTATACGAGGGACAACCTCAATAGCCCTCTTTAACTGTAGGTAGTAGTTTTGGAACACCGCGTTTGACTTCCATTGTTTTCCCATATTCCTCAAATACCAGAGCAAGGTGAACTTTGCGGCTAAGGGTTCAAATGGATCTAGTTCAGGGAAGGTCGCACCTTCCAGCATCTCCCAAACTATGAACGCGATGAGGATCAACATCCAACTAAAATGGAACTCGAAGCCTTGATCCTAAGCTTCACAGCAGTCTTGGTCTAACTAGTTCACTAAGTACTTTGCCTAGTTCATTTGTAGTCCCTCCACGCATTTCCCCGCAAGGTCAACAACAAACCCTATGACCTGTGTGGGTCTGTTCTTCCAGACTATCTTACCATCAATCAACTGGAAAGCAAGACACACTGTGCCATTCTGGATGGAGTCTACCTTGTAGCCTCATTTCCCCTTCTCCACATCACCGTATGTATCTTTAATCTTTTGTGCCAGGGCACAGTCTACAGCCTTCCCTGGGTAAAAGACTTGCGGGTCTGGTCTCTACATGCTGAGTTTGGTGATCTGATGGATCAATGCCAGGTCGATGGTGGTGCATCTCTCTAGCCATAAATAACCGCCATGGAATCTTGACAGCAGGAGCTTAACGCATGTGTTAGCCTCCTGGTGCCTTCCAAAATGGGGTATTTTCATCATGCTCAAAATAGTCGACTGTGCGAGGTCTATAGTCCATGGTTGGGGGATTATCCTTGACTTCTTCCCCTTCGTCCTAGTCAAATACCTATGAGGGGCGAACATGTTGAAGTTCTTGCGATTCCCTAGGTTAAATTCATTGATATTTAGTGTCATGATCTTATCTGGTTGAGGCTTTCCTGTGCATATCCCCTTCGGGAACTATGCGTTAACCAAGGTGTATTTGAAGTCCCTGGGGACACTTTCACAATTCACTGTGTTGGCCAGAGGCGGGATGTAGTTGGGCAGGATGGATGGGATTAACTTCGCATTCACCAAGTCATCTCGATGCTTGGTTCTTTTCTCAGTTGTAGCTCGAGATGGTCTGGATCCACGAGAATTCGACGGGGAGGCTTGCACTCCTCTCGTTGATGAATCTTGAATTCTAGCGGACATCACCTTCTCAGCCATAAGTTCGATTAGAAATTCTTCGACAGACATTTCTACGACATTGAGTTCGTCCTACATGCACACTCGATATTGGAAAACTCAGGTTGATTAAAAAATGCTCAATGCAATAGAACAAGTAGCGAAGTCTCAGTAAGCATAGCACAGTAACAATGAGTTCTCTTATTGGCTCAGATACAATTTGAAAAAGTGTTTCAGTGCAACAGTCGATGGAATAAGTAGACAGTGATGTAATGTATCCCTCCAATGAACAAGAAGCCTTCATCAATGCAGTTATGTCCGTTACGACGCGGTCCCAATGGTCTGATGGTCATATTTATGATCATAATTGTTGTTCTAACCATTTGGGAACATCAATCTAACGGTTATAATGCCTCCAACGGTCATATCGCTCTGCCATGGCTAAGTGCCAATCTGGGCTACTCTGATATTACGGTGAAGTTCAAATTCTAGAGATCGTCCTTCTACGAAGTCTTCTCTGGAACTTCCTATAATTTCTCCAACTTTGCTTTCTTCTCACTGAGATTTCTATCCTTCTTCCATGTGATCTTTATCTTGGTATTCCTCTTTCCATTCTGATTTGTAGCTCCTCTTAGCATAGCAAATTCACACTGGTGATGGTGTTTACTAGGTTTCAAGGACAATACTTCTTCTCTGTCTAGGGTAGGTGCTATACTCTCTTGTACATATAAGTGTTTTAAATACTCTTGTGTTCTTTCAACTTTGACATCCAGATTTCTGGTCCTCGGTAGCTTCGACTGGTTTTCTTATTCTTCTAGTAAGTGTGCTATTCTCTTATCCATGAAGTCTCTTAGTTCTCTCTTTTTCTGTTCTAGAGCTTTCTCTTCTTTTCTTCAGTTCTGATCTTTCTCAATCCAGGTTTTTCCTAGTAACATAACAAATGGGGCGTTGTTCTCAATAAATTTAACAACCTCAAATTCTTCTTCTGTCGAAGTGCCATGAGAACTCATAGATATTTGGGTAAGTCTTCCACATAGGGTTATCATCTTTCCTCTAAATAATCCTATTCCTCCCAATGAAGGAATCATAGCAGGCTTTCCTAAAATTTCCCAATTTTTTTCTATCATAATATTCACCTGTGTTTCCTCATCCAGGACACAATCTATGTCGAAGTCTCCTATTCTTATTTCTATGCACTCTTTCTCCTTGAAGATCTCTGATAAGTTGATATCTCTGTGATCATTCAAGGTTTCTTTCAATTATAGTAATACAGACTCTGATTCTTTCTTGGGTTCAGCCATGGGCTCAGTTTCTTGGCCTTCCTCAGGGTTTTCTTGTCTCATATTCATTCTTTCAACCTTAGCAATCATTCAAGGGAAATCCAGAACGTCATGGTCCATAGATTTACAGCAAAGACAACTAGGTTTTCTACTAGGGCATGCCTTAGCAATCTGTCCTGGTCTTCTGCAACTGTAAAAAAGAGTTAATCCTCTCTTTCTCTTAAATGATCCCCAGCCTTTCTTGTACTGCGCACTAGAATCATGGTGGCTAACCTGCAGAAAATTCTTTCTAGGATCCTGCATCCATTTGCTAGTCCAAACATTCTTTCTATGCATAGGAATAACATATCTTTCATTATTTCTATCATATATACCCATATCAAACCTTCTTTCTTCTATCTCTTCCCTAGTTTTTAGAATAGGAAAAAATTTATCAAACATACCTAGACCCATACTTTAGAAAAAAGAAAAAAAAAATCCACTTATATTACCTTTAACAAAGCACAAAGCTTTTAGATTTTACCTCTTTTCTTCATATTTGCCTCCTCTCTTAGTACAAAACTTCGTAAGTCAAGTAGAGTATTGTGCACTAAAGCAACAGATCTATGCAAAAAGCTTTATTTCTTTTCCTCAGTTTCCAACAATCACAGTTTCAGGTCCCGGCAACGGAACCATTTGTTGGCACAGGGGAAAACCTAGGGTTCAATGATTCAACAACGCACCAAAAAAACCCTAACTATCAGCCCTTTCGACAACACCTGTGAAGCATATGAAGTCTCACCCGAGGCAGAGGCAGGGGTGGTTACAGGACTCAGATGTCTGCAACCTAACTGGGACACAGATATTTGATTACAACACCTTAACAGAGCACTTAGGATTTTTCATTCATTAGTACTTAACCTACATCTACAGTGCAGATAAACCCTAATTACAGTACAATGTAGTATTCAACAACATTCAACACATTCTAGCACTAAGCACAACATAGATTAGATCTAACATCGTATTCACATCATTAGGCACTAAGCTATCATATTCATCTAAGCATAAATCATTGCACTAATCATTAATCATATGATATATAAAACAACTATAATGCACAAAGCAACCACAACACAGGATATACGTGGTTCACCCCCAACCAAGGGCTATGTCCACCAACTCTTCTTCTTCTTTATTGTCTTTTGTCAATCTTCTACATGCACAGAGCCACAAGGTCCTACTCCGCATAGGACAGGAGATCTGTGCGCACCTCACCAAATCCTCCTTCCCTGATCTAGGTTACAGCACAAAGCCTTTACACAATCTCTTACAGTCACTTGCACTTAGCCTTGCAAGCCTAGCACAGCATGCACAAATCATTTACAACTATCACTTGCACTTAGCACATTGGCCTCATTACCCTTAGCACCGCCTACTTACATCGCCTAGCTTTCTATTTATACATTACAAAATAGGCCTAAACATGGGTAAACCCATGGTCTGACATCCCCATACCCGTTACATAAGCCCAAAACCCAAAAATCCCTAAACAGAGGACAGAGATCCCATGATCTCTACTTCGACTTATGCTCCACCTTCGAAAGCATGTTGAAGTCCCAAAATAGGTCAAACCTAACCAAGGATCTCAAAAACTTGGTCAAGGTCCAACAATAACGGAGTTGGAGATCCAAGCAATAACAAGAAATATGAAGGAGGTGTACGATCAAAGGGAGGAAGACACTAAGAATGCAGTCGGAAGGATCAGAGCCCTCGCCTCAAAATGAAAACAACTGAGCGATAGAAGTGCATAGAATTATGAATGCCTCATAGAAGATCCAGAGCTAAGAAAACTGGAAGCATAGTTATAGAAGGCGCAGCACTAGGCACTGTCAGTACAGGCATAGATGAATCTATTCACAGCAGTCGAGAGAATGAAATGATCACAAGAGCAGTGCGCAGTGCAGCAATAGTTCACTACCATTCAGGCCAGAGTAATGGAAGTCATGCAGAAGTTGCAACCTGTGCAGGATGAAGCCTAGAAGGTCTTCGAAGAAATTGAAGGACAAGGCTCGCAATTGGACCATATGGTTGCAACAATGGAACAATGCCTAGAAGGTCTTGTTATAGAGCAGATGATCCAAGATCTCATTGAGAAGGAGGCTCAGGCAAAGCAGCAACTCGAGGTAGCTCGAGTGAAGCTCGAGGCCTTTGAAGCAGCATTTCCCAGATCTGAGTGACTCGGGATGAGTCACAGGTGAGTTTTGGGGGCATGTTGGCCCTTAACCAAGTTTTGAGGAAATCTTGGACAGGTTTGACCAATTTTTGGACTTTGATGCAATGATCAAGGAAGGAGCGCCCAGGCAGTGCTGAGATCTCAGATATCACTTGTTTTGGGGGATTTGTGGACCCAACAAGGGGTTCTTAGGGATTTTGTAAAGGGTTATGGGATGTTGGCCCATGGGTTTACCCATGACTAGGCCTTATTGTAAAAGTATAAATAAGTAAGATGGTAAGGTAGAAGAATATAGAGAAAGAAGCAATGTAAGAGACTTAGAGAGTGAAGTCTAAATAGCTGATTCCAAGTAGTTCTGAGTGCTTTGTGCAAAAAAAAGTGTATGTAAGGCTCTGTTCTTGATAAGAGGAGTTGGCTTTGTGCTTTGACCTAATTTTGGAAGGAGCATCTGGCGCTTAGTGC
The DNA here is from genome assembly GCA_032191745.1 of Picea mariana. Classification (NCBI taxonomy): domain Eukaryota; kingdom Viridiplantae; phylum Streptophyta; class Pinopsida; order Pinales; family Pinaceae; genus Picea; species Picea mariana. The sequence continues at coordinate 32,831 of JASDQU010735276.1, forward strand.
GCAGATCTCATGTCACCTGCAAAGCTTGGCTATGTGGCTTAGTGCATAGGAGAGGATGAATGTAAGAGATCGGAGAATAATGATGAAGGAGCATCATTGGAAATCAAATGGATCAAGACCACTCAGCACATGAGATTCTTTTTAGAATCTCAATGCTGGCAATCGCAGCAGATATTTTAAAGCACGCCTAAAATCGACACCAGAAAAATCTTCGAAGCACGCTTGAACGATCGCGAGGGAAGTGGGAGTTTCCACTCTTGCTCTGGAGTATGACTGAACTAAGATAGTTGTTAGGTTAGATTTTTGGAGTATACAAGTAGTCGGGGGGAATCCTAAGATCCCTTTGAGATAAATAGAGGTTTTGTATGCCCAAATGAGGCTAGTTGCAAGCTAGTAGGATATTTCTGAGTTTTCAGTTTTTTTTTTTTATCATAGTTGTAGCCATTTTCACTTATGAATATAACAAAGGAAAATTGACCTAATGCATGGTGTGGAAATTGTTTTCCAATTCTCTGTTATTATGCTTTCATGAATGAATGAATGAATTTCGTTATGAGCATATGGAATTGTGAATGTAAGGATAAGATTCAATTGCTTCTCTTTTGTTAAAGTGGTGCAAGGTGTGCACACAGAATGCAAGGAGTGCGTTGACGTGATCTGTTTCGGTTCTGAATCTTAGAAGAGATAGAACGAAACTTCCCTTTGCAAGGAGTGCAAAGAGACTGGTGAAAAACGTGCACAGTCGTCTACAAAAATTCAAACCTTGCGTAACATCTGGTGCAAGGAGTGCATAGATCCGAGATTCGACTAAGTGTCGAAGGGACTTTGTAAGAAGTTGAGAAACCAGAAAAGGAGAGTGCCGGGAGGGCAAGAGGAATTTCTCTTTGAGAAATCCTTTGAATCTGAGTTATCGAAATCCATGAAATGCAAGGAGTGCACGGGAAGTCGTAGTCTTCACAAAACCAATCTCGAGAGGAATAAAACTTTTCATAAGTGTTAAGGAGATATAAGAGTCAGACTCATAGGAGGAGAAAAGGTTCAAAACCTTTGAACACCTAAGAAAATCTTCTAAGTTAGAGAAATCAGAATCTCAGAAGGAGGAGCGACGTTGGTCGTTGGATTAAAGCACAAGGATCAACAACCGTCTGATTAAAGACAAGTTATGCGAGCTTTAAGGCTTTGTACGCACAGGGGAGAGAACCCACCAAGATTTGAGACTTGAAACTTACAAAGTCCGGAGTCCCGGATTTTCGAAGTGAAATCTCCGTCATTCGATCATCTGAAGCAGACTGAGTCCTCATATCATCCGAGGTGAACATCCGGCATTCAATCGATCAAGCGAATCTGAGCCGTCAGATATCGTGAGCTCAGGAGGAAGCGAGGTTGAAACTTGAGATTCTCGAAGGGCGAAGTGGTGGAGGGTCGAAGTAAATCTGGACCGTTATATCCATAGGGATATGTGTTGACAGGTCATGAGATCTAGAGGAAGGCGAAGGCAGAGTGTTGACACACGCAAAGACCAAAGATTCGAAGAGTCGAGAGTCGTCGATATGGAAGTGTACACCTTTTAGCAAATCGTGAGCTCTAGGAAAATTGTAGTTAGGTTTCAGTTTGAGAAATGAGATCACCAAACCTCAAAGACCCAAAGTGAATCTGAACCATCGGATCTGGAGGAGACATGGTTAAGATCTAAGAACTATGGGTAAAGTCTCGAAGCGATCTATAGCCATCATATTCAGGGGAGACGTGGCATGAATCCATGCACTACAGGTAAATACCCTAAGTAAACCTCAATCGTTGATCCAAGGAGGACACGCGTCAGAGGACTATAGCCTTAGGATAAAATTCATTCGAGAAAAAGAAAAGTTTGAAATTTAAAATCTCTAGATTCTGGAGACCTGGAGAAGACCTCGACCATTGATCAAGAAGAAGTTCGAAGGACCATTGATTTGATTTTAAAGGCCAAACACCCAAGGTGGAAGCTGGAACATTGATTGGGCATGACAAGTGTCTACATATCGCCAGCTCCGGGAGATTGAAGTACAGAAGAAAGCGAGGTTTGAGATTTCAAAACCTCAGAGTCTGGAATCATGAAGGAGATTGCAACCATTGATTAAAAGTGGACAGATCTGGTCCATAGATTGGGAAGGGCAGATCTGAACCATTAGTTCAGAAGGCACTGTAAATATTATGAGATCGACAGTCACCTCGCATTGCAGGGAGAGGAGTTGCGCGGAATTTAAAAACTGAGAGCAGGATGCAATCCAAACTGTGGTTTCTCCTAGAGGACATGTGGAGGCTCAGGGATAATTGCGGGTCAAAGAGCAGTTTGATCCCAAACTGCTTATGGCCATGCCCGCAATCGCGTGTTCATGTGAGTTCGTCACATCTGAGGAGGGGCCGAGAGAAAAGGTGCTAACACCGGATACTCTGAGATTTTTGTAGAGCACAAAAGGGAAGGTCACGGGTGTTGTGAATCTTGTGCAGGAAGCTGAGAGGACCTGTGGTTAACATAGAATAAGACTAGTATGGCTTCAGAGAGTCACCCAACTCCAGACTCAAAGATCCTGACTGGGAGGTCATGTAGCCCCTGAGACAGAAGGGGGTCTGCAAAAAGTGGTATCAAAGCAGAAGTTTTTCTTGCAAACAGTAGGAAAAGGAAAGGAGACAAAAATAACTTGAATTTGTACTCTGTGTACGACAAACAGTCGACACAATACCACCAAGGAGACAAGTGGAACCACCTTTGTCCAATCGAGCTATGGAAAGGGAGATGTGAGAAATTCGTTCAAGATTAGAGGCGATGGAGGCAGCGCATAGAAGAGCACCTGATGTTGGAGACATCAGCAATGAAGAGAGCGAAGAAATTGTGGGTGAGAATGTTGTCGAAGGAGCTATAGGAGAGGATGTTGTCGAATAATTCTTCCTGAGAGCAGTTGCTAGATTGGGAGGTAGAGCCAAGATAGAGGTCCCAATGTCTAAAGCAAATTTATATGTTGAAGAGTTGTTGGACTAGATAAGATCAATGGACAAACACTTCGACTATGAAGAGGTCGATGAAGAGAAAAGAGTGAAATAGACTATCACGAGGCTAAAATGTAACATACCCACTACCTAAATCAAATTTTTCTGGTCCTCTGTCAGACTCGAGCTCCTAAATAACCACGGAGATCCAACGTAAACTGGATCTTTCTCTTTTCTTCCCCATTCTCAGGTGATCGCGATTCAGTTTGAACGTAGTTCCTATTTGTGTTTCGCGCTCCGGTGCTGTAGTAAGGTTCAAACATTAGACTCTGCAACCACCAAAGCCCGCCAAGGCTAATGTGCGTCCCATAGGGATGAATTCCCACGGGGTCAGTGAATGGCCAATAGGAATAAACCCCAACAGGGGTAGAGAACAGCAAATGAGAAACGCCCGTTGCGCGGTTAGGTGGTATACAGGTGGCAAGGGGAACACGACACGGGGGACGTCATGACAGGGAGGGGTCCCACTTCACACGCCACACTATTTCGGACCCCCCCCCC
>JASDQU010735276.1:46331-60110 GCA_032191745.1 Picea mariana
AAATTCAGAATGTTATTCACATTCATTGACCTCTTCCTCAAGGTCCATTTACATCACATATTCACATTTATGAGTTTTCCATAGTTCTTGGCCAGTCCAGTTATATTTACAAGTTGGGGGAAACAGGGTGTTATATAAAAGGACATGCAGTGTTGTGGTGGGATGTATTGTAGGCTGAGAGGAGATGCAAAGGAAAACAAAAGATAAATAATTAGGACAGAATAGTAGCCAAGATGAAGGCTAATTTCATGCCAAAATATTATCAAATCAATCTATTCAAGAAGATGTAGAACCTGAGAAAGAAGGGGATGACAGTTAAGGAGTACACAAAGGTGTTCTATAGGCTGAACATCAGAACTGGACAAAGGGAGAGAGATGAAGAAAAATTTTCAATATATATAAATGGCCTGAGATATGAAATCCAAGATGAGCTCAGCATGATGTCAGTAAGGACAATGGAGGATGCTTATCAGTTTGCACCAAAAGCAAAGGAGAAGTTAGTAAGAAAACAAAGCCAGCGAGGAAGAGGTATAAGCCCATCCCCAAACAAAAGCAAGGGAGTTACCCATGAAAAGGCACATAAGTCTAAGGATGAGACTAAGAAATGACACAATCACTCGGAAAGAGGAAGAAGTTCTCGAGGAAGACAAGGTGGTGGAAGAAGTTCTTCTAGAGGAAGAGGAAGAAGAGGAGGAGGAGAAGCAAGATGTTATGCATGTGGAAAGAGAGGGCACATGTCTTGGGAATGTCCCGAGAAAAATAAAGGAGGAGGAGGTGAAGCTCACATTTTAGAAGCACAGAGAGGGAATGTTGAAGCAAAAGGAGTAGAGGATGGAAGATCCCTGATGTTGAGGAAGGTCCTCTTAAAACCAGAGGCAGAGGTTGAAAAGCCAGTGCAGAGGAATAGTCTCTTTAGGACAGCTTGCAAGACTAAAGAGAGAGTGTGCAAGGTGATAATTGACAGTGGGAGCATTGATAACTTAGTATCCACAGAGATGCTGGAGAAATTAGAGTTGGATACAACTACACATCCGAATCCATACAAAGTCTCATGGTTTCAGAAAGGACACCATGTAATGGTTACTAAATGATGCTTGGTTGAATTTAATATAGTAGGATATAGAGATGAAATTATATGTGATATAATTCCCATGGATGTATGTCATATTTTGTTGGGAAGACCATGGCAGTTTGACGAGAATTTCATTCATGATGGGAGGAATAATGCATACACCTTGGAGAAGAATGGTAGAACACACATGTTGTTTCCAATGGAAGAGAAGAAGGTGAAAGAGGAAGCCAGCACAAGCATACTTCTCATGAGTGGGAAGGAACTCCTGAAATAAGTCAAGAAAGAACAAGATATGCAGTCCATTTTGGTGAGGAAACCCAGAGTTATCCTTACAAGTGATTCGATGGATGATTTTCCTGAAGAAGTTTAGGAATTGTTGGATAATTTTACTGAAATAGTGATGGACGAGTTGCCTAACTCATTGCCACCCATCAGGAGTATCATCCACCATATTGAATTGAGACTAGGAGAAAGTCTTCCAAACAAACCAACATACAGATTGACACCTCAAGAGAATGAGGAGGTGAAGAACCAAATCTAGGAACTGTTAGACAAGGGTTTGGTTAGAGAGAGATTGAGTCCATGCGCAGTACCAACTGTGTTTATTCCAAAGAAGGATGGAGGATGGATAATTTGTACATACTCAAGATCCATTAACAAGATCACCATCAGGTATATATTTCCTTTACCAAGAATGGATGATTTAATGGACTGTTTAAGTGGAGAAAATTTTTTTTCCAAAATATATTTGAAAAGTGGATATCACCATATTAGAATGACAGAAGGTGATGAGTGGAATACAGCCTTTAATACAAATCAAGGTTTGTATGAGTGTCTTGTTATGCCATTTGTCTTAACAAATTCCCTAAGTACTTTTATGAGTTTGATGAATGAAATATTGAAAGATTTCATTGGCAAGTTTGTAGTTGTATATATGGATGATAGACTGATATTTAGAAGGACTAAAGAGGAGCATTTGAGGCACCTGGCACTAGTGATGAGGAGACTACAGCAGGAGAATATGTTGATAAATATAAATAAGTTCTCTTTTATGAAGACAAAGCTCATTTACTTGGGTTTTGTGATCCCTTCAAATGAACTGAAGATGGATCCAGAGAAGGTGAAAGCAATCAAAGAATGGTCTTCACCAAGGAGTATGTTTGAGGTAAGGAGCTTCCATGGATTAGCAAGCTTCTATAGGAAGTTCATGAGAGACTTCAGTGGAATTTTTGCACCAATGATGGATACAGTGAAGAAGAATCACAAGTATTTTAAATGGACAGAGGAGGCCGAGAGGAGCTTCAATATAGTGAAGGAGAAGATAACAGAATGACCAATTCTGGTATTGCTAAATTTTGAAAAGACATTTCGGGTGAGATGTGATGCAAGGGGAGTTACAATAGGAGCAGTTTTGAGTCAGGATATTAGACCTATTGCCTATTTTAGTGAGAGGAGAATGAGACCAAGAGAAAATACTCCACGTATGATAAGTAGTTTTATGCCATAATTCAAGCCTTGAAGAATTGGAGACATTATCTTGTCCCAGAAGAATTTGTCTTGTATAGTGATAACCAGGATTTACAATTCATAACCAGAAAAGAAAAATTGAATCAGAAGCATGCAAAATGGGTTGAGTTTATGCAGAATTTTACTTTTGTCATAAAACATATTGTCGGGAATGATAACAAAGTTGTTGATGCATTAAGCAGGAGATGTTTGATTATGAAGGAATTTCAGGTGAAGACCTTGGGGTTTGAACACCTTAAGGACGTATTGTGATGATACAGATTTAAAGGAAGCATATGAAGCACGTGAAAATCATGTGCTGAGAGACAGAAACATTGTCTCGGATAGAGACACAAAATTTCTTGGTCACTTTTGGAGAACACTGTGGAAGAAGTTGGGGAAATATTTGTCCTTCAACTCAGATTATCACCCTCAGACAGATAGACAGACTGAGGTGGTAAACAGAAGTTTGGGAAACTTATTGAGGAGTCTGGTTACTAAGCATCATAATCATTGGGATCAGATTCTTTCCCAAGCAGAATTTGCATAAAATGACTCACCGAACAGGAGCACTGGAAAGAACCCAATCCAAATATTGTATGGAATGAAACCTAGGGGAGTATTTGAGTTGAGAGACTTGGAACAAAGTGAGATTAGGAGCGTTGGAGAAAAATATTTTTTTGCAGAAATGCAGAGGCTCCATAGCCAGATCAAAGGCCAGTTGCAGATTCCTAACCAGGAGTACAAGCACAGAGATGATCAACATTGCAGAGAACTTCAATTTGAAGTAGGAGATCAGGTTATGGCACATCTCAGAAAAGAAAGGTTCCCTAGGGGAACATATAACAAGTTAAACATGAAGAATATAGGACCATGTAAGATCTTGATGAAGTTTGATGCAAACGCCTATGAGATTGAGCTTCCAAATGATGTGGGCATATCTACCATATTCAATGTTTCAGACCTGTATCCTTACAGGAAAGATGACACGGAGGGATCAGAAGATCAAGAGAATATTTAGTGGGAGAAACAAATGCCTATAGCAGAAAAACCATAGATGGAGAAGATTTTTTATCAAAGGATTGGCAAAAAGACTAGAAGGAATACCTATTTTGAATATCTGGTCAAGTGGAAGGGACACCCAATAGAAGATGCCAGTTGGGAAAATGAAGTTGTTATCCAGAAGCATGGAAAGTCAGTGCAGGAGCTCATGGGCAAGAGTCCATGAATTTTTTTTTTCAAGGGGAGTATGATGCAGGAGCATCGTTGGCAAGCACACAGAGTAGGACCACTCAGTGCATGAGAATATTTTTGGAATCTTAAAGCTTGCAGTCACAACGGATATTTTGAAGCACGCCTGAACTCAGCGCCGAAAAAATATTTGAAGCATGCTTGAACGATCGCAAGCGAAGTGGGAGTTTCCACTCCTGCTCTGGAGTATGACTGAACTAATATAGCCATTTGGTTAGGTTTTTAGAGTAGATGAGTAGTTGGGGGTGAACCCTAAGATCCCTTTGATATAAATAGAGGTTTTGTATGCCCAAATGAGGCTAACTACAACTTAGTAGGAGATTTCTGAATATAACAGAAGAAAATTGACCCTATGCATGGTGTGGACATTGTTTTTCAATTCTATGTTATTATGCTTTCATGAATCAATGAATGAATTTCGTTATGAGTAGATGGAACTATGAATGTAAGGATAAGTTTCAATTGTTTATCTTATGTTGAAGTGGTGCAAGGTGTGCACACAGAACGCAAGGAGTGCATTGACAGGATCTGTTTCGGTTCTGAAGCTCAGAAGAGATAGCACGAAACTTCCCTTTGCAAGGAGTGCAAAGAAACTGGTGCAAAACGTGCACATTCATCCGCAAGAATTCAAACCTTGCATAAAGATATGGTGCAAGGAGTGCACAGATCCAAGATTCAACTAAGTTTCGAAGGGACTTTGTAAGAAGTCGAGAAATGAGAAAAGGAGAACACCAAGAGGGCAAGAGGAATTTCTCTTTGAGAAATCTTTCGAATCTAAGTTATCGAAATACCTAAAATGCAAGGAGTGTGTGGGAATTTGAAGTCTTCACAAAACCAAGCTCATGAGGAATAACACTTTTCATAAGTGTTAACGAGATCCAAGATTTGAACTCGTCGGAGGAGAAAAAGTTCGAAACCTTTGAACACCTAAGAAAATATTCTAAGTTAGAGAAATCAGAAGCTCAGGAGGAGGAGCGATGTTGGTCATTGGATTACAGTGCAAGGATCAACAACCGTCTTATTCAAGACAAGGTACGCAAGCTTCAATGCTTTGTATGCACAGGGGAGAGAACCCACCAAGATTTGAGACTTGAAACTTCTGAAGTCCGGAGTTCCAGATTTTCGAAGTGAAATCTTCGTCGTTCGATCATCTGAAGCAGATTGAGTCGTCAAATCATTCTTGGTGAAAGTCCGGCATTGGATCGATCAATAGAATATGAGACGTCAGATATCATGAGCTCGGGAGGAAGCGAGGCTAAAACTTGAGATTCCCGAAGCGCGAAGTGCCGGAGAGCCGAAGCGAATCTGGACCGTTAGATCCAGAGGGATATGTGTCGGTGGGTCGTGAGATCTAGAGGAAGGGGAAGGCGGGGTGTTAAAACACCCAAATCTCAAAGAGTCAAAGAGATGAGAGCCATCGATCTGGAAGTGGACACCTTTCAGCAAATCACGAGCTCTGGGGAAATTGTAGTGAGGTTTCAGTTTGAGAAATGAGATTGTTGAACCCCAAAGACTCGAAGACCCAAAGTGAATATGATCTGGAGGAGACATGGCGAAGATCTGAGAACTTTGGGTAAAGTCTCAAAGTGATCTATAGCCGTCATATTTAGGGGAGTCATGACATGAATCCGTGCACTCTCGGTAAAGACCCGAAGTAAACCTCAATCATTGATCCAAGGAGGACACGCGTCAGAGGACTATAGCCTCTGGATAAAATTCATTGGAGAAAAAGAGAAGTTTGAAATTTGAAATCTCCAAAGTCCAGAGACCTGGAGGAGACCTCGATTGTTGATCAAGAAGAAGGTCACGGGATGGTTGATCTGATTTGTAAGGCCAAACACCCAAGGAAGAAGCTAGACCATTGATTGGATAGGACAGGTGTCTACAGGTCACCAACTCTGGGATATTGGAGTATGGAAGAAAGCGAGGTTTGAGATTTCAAAACCCCGGAGTCTAAAATCATGGAGATCAAAACCATTGATTAAAAGGGGACAGATCTGGTCCGTAGATTGTGAAGGACATATCTAAACCATCAGTTCAGAAGGCATTGTCAATATCATGATATCGATGGTCACCTCACATTGCGGGGATAGGAGTTGCACGGACATTAAAATACTGAGGGCGGGCCACAATCCAAACCGTGGTTTATCCTAGAGGAAACGTGGAGGCTCAGGGAAAATTATGGTCCAAAGAGCAATTTGATCCCAAACTACTTTTGGCCTCACCCACAATAGCATGGTCATGTGAGGTCGTCACCCAAGGTCACATCTGAGGAGGATCCGAGAGAAAAGGCACTAACACCCGATACTCTGAGATTTTCACAGAGCGCGAAAGGGAAGGTCATGGGTGTTGTGAAGCCTGCACAGGAAAACGAGAGGACCTGTGCTTAAAATGGAATGAGACCAATATGGTTTTAGAGATTCACCCGACTCTAGACACAAAGATCCTGACCGGGAGGTCACGCAGCCCCTGAGACAGAAGGGGGTCTGCACCAAGTCGTATGAGAGCAGGATTTTTTCTCGCAGACAGCAGGCAAAGGAGAGGAGACAAAAAGAACTCGAAGTTGTACGCTGTGTGTGACAGATAGTTAATGCAATGCCACCAAGGAGACGAGTGGAACCACCTTTGGCCAATCGGGTTGTGGAAAGGGAGATGTGATAACTTCGTGCAAGATTAGAGGCAATGGAGGTAGCGCATAAAAGAGCACCTAATGTTGGAGACATCACCGATCCAGAGAGCGAATAATTTGTGGGCGAGAATGTTGCCGAAGAAGCTGCAGGAGAGGATGTTGTCGAATAACGCTTGCTAAGAACAGTTTCTAGATTGGGAGGCAGAGCCAAGATACAGGTCCCAATGTATGAAGAAAATTTACATGTTGAAGAGCTTATGTATTGGATAAGATCCATGGACAAACACTTCGAATATCAAGAGGTCGATGAAGAGAAAAGAGTGAAACATGTTGTCACGAGGATAAAAGGACATGCAGCACTGTGGTGGGATGAACTGCAGGTTAAGAGGAGAAGCAAAGGAAAACAAAAGATAAAGAATTGGGACAGAATGGTAGTCAAGTTGAAGGCTAAGTTCATGCCCAAATATTATCAAATCAATCTTTTCAGAAAGATGCAAAACCTAAGACAGAAGGGGATGACAGTTAAGGAGTACACAGAAGAGTTCTATAGGCTGAACATCAAAACTGGGAAAACGGAGAAAGATGAAAAAAAAAATTCCAAATATATAAATGGCCTAAGATATGAAATCCAAGATGATCTCAGCATGATGTCAGTAAGGACAATGGAGGATGCTTATTAGTTTTCACTAAAAGCAGAGGAGAAGTTGGCCAGGAAACAAAGCCAGCGACGAAGAGGTAAATCCCAACCCCAAACAAAAGCAAGGGAGTTACCCATGAAAAGGAACATAAATCTAAGGATGAGACTGAGAAACCGAACAGTCACTCAAAAAGAGGAGGAATTTCCCGAGGAAGACAAGGTGGTGGAATAATTTCTTCTAGAGGAAGAGAAGGAGGAGGAGGAGGAGAAGTAAGATGCTATGTGTGTGGAAAGACATGGCACATGTCTTGGGAATGTCCCGATAAAAATAAAGAAGTGGGAGGTGAAGCTCACATTTCAAAATCAATGAGAGGGAATGTTTAAGCAGAAGGAGCAGAGGATGGAAGATCCCTGATGCTGAGGAAGGTCCTCTTAAAACCAGAGGCAGAGGTTGAAAAGCCAGTGCAGAGGAACAGTCTCTTTAGGACATCTTGCAATACTAAAGACAGTGGGAGCATTGATAACTTAGTATTCACAGAGATGGTGGATAAATTGGAGTTGGAGATAACTGCACATCCGAAGCCATACAAAGTCTCATGGTTGCAGAAAGGTGATCCGAAAAGATCTTTTAATGATTGTGGTTGAGTTTTTAATTGCATGTGATTATTAAAAATTTAAGAAGCTAATGAAAGAGGATGAATATGAGAGAATATATCACAGCCATAATACAAAATACAGATCTGAACTGAAGCAATAAGAATAGCAAACCATAACAAGAGAAGTGATAACGGAGTTCGGCACAAAATTGCCTACGTCTCCGGGCCTTTGTCTCAGTGGGGGAGGCTTCTTTACTAATTCTTCAATGCTTTCAAAGTACAGAAAAAGTACATCAAATTGATCTCATACTGGTCTCACTGTTTTTTTATCGACCTCAGAAATCCAACGCAACTGACTGCACTGAAAAAGACTTAGTGTAGCTCCCAGAAATGGCTCGCAAGCGTTTGCTCCTCAACAGATTCCCTACATAAAAATAGCTTTGGCTTGGCTTTGCTTTAGCATAAATCTGATCTGACTATCCTCCATGGCCTCAAACAGGCCTGGCTTTTATAGATCTAAAGTTGGTTATCATTCCCCAACTTCCTCCCAAAATCTGGCCTCCAAAAATGCCCAATATCTCCCAAAAATGGGTCAAATCCTCCATTAACACGCTTATAAATCATAAATATCTACTAAACATAGGTAAAAAACCCACTCTATAACCAAAAATTAAAAAATACACAGAGTATCCCCTAAGGTTGAGCGTGCGCCTTGGCTCTTGGTCTTTATGTGCATGCATAGGATCAAAGGCTAAAAGAAGGGTGCCTTAGATGGGCTAAGCCCCTGGTCTTATGGGATATCCCCTGATCCTTGGGCTGGTGCTTATCCATTTGAGCATGTGCATTAGGAGGACCCTCCCCTTTGCTGGGTTGAGGTCGTATGCAATGTTTAGACCATGGGTTGGGGCTTAGCCCCAGCCCCCTTTTTCCTCATTGTAACTTTACTTCACTTTATTTACAATAAAGTGAGCTGGGTATTACAAAAATCACAAGAGCACATTGGTAATAGGGACTTTGCCAATATTTGGGCTGGTCCAAGAGGTCATGGAATTGACCCCCATGGACTCCAAATAAACTTTGTCCACCAACCATTAACCAATATCATGGTGCCATGTGGCAACCCATGAATGGACCACGTGGCACCCAAAAATTTGCAAAACAAATACCACTTGTCAACTGTTGGGTGGATTCCTGTCACTGACCAATCACCTTCTGTCGGGCTACCACTTGTCTCCAACTACCTCTGCCATGTCAACACTGCTGATGTCAGCATTTGACCATACCTGTTGACTTTTTGCCTATTTGGGAAATTGGTTAGAGTGAGATAACTCTCGCATACGGTGCCAGTTTGAGAAAGTGATTATGTGGTCAGAATTAGCGCGAAGATTCGGTCACAATGGAATTAGTTTCGTCTGATTCTGAGAACTTTCATTTTTTAGCCTTTTTTAGCCCTGTCAGGCTCCTGGATCCGATTTTGGATCAAAAGGACACCAGGTAATGGTTACTAAATTATGCTTGGTTGAATTTAAGATAGGAGGATACAGAGATGAAATTATATGTGATGTAATTCCCATGTATGTATGCAATATTTTGTTGGGAAGACAAAGGCAGTTTGACAGGAATGTCATTCATGATGGGAGGAAGAATACATACACCTTGGAGAAGAATGGTAGAACACACATGTTTTTGCCAATAGAGGAGAAGAAGGTGAAAGAGGAATCCAACACAAGCATACTTCTCATGAGTAGGAAGGAACTCCTAAAATAAGTAAGAAATAACAGGAGATGCAGTTCACCATGGTGAGGAAACCCAAAGTTATCCTTACAAGTACTTCGATGGATGATTTTCCTGAAAAAGTTCAGGAATTGCTGGATAATTTTTTTGACATAATGGTGGATGAGCTGCCTAACTCATTTCCACCCATCAGGAGTATCAGCCACCATATTGACTTGATACCAGGAGCAAGTCTGCCAAACAAAGAAGCATACAGACTGACACCTCGAGAGAATGAGGAGGTGAAGAACCAAGTCCAGGAACTGTTAGACAAGGGTTCGATCAGAGAGAGCTTGAGTCCATTCATAGTACCAACTGTGTTGAGTCCAAAGAAGGATGGAGGATGGAGAATTTGTGTAGACTCAAGATCCATTAACAATATCACCATTAGGTATAGATTTCCTTTACCAAGAATGGACGATTTAATGGATTGTTTAAGTGAGGAAAATTTCTCTTCCAAAATAGATTTGAAAATTGGATATCACCAGATTAGAATGAGACAAGGCGATGAGTGGAAGACAACTTTTAATACAAATGAAGGTTTGTATGAGTGGCTTGTTATGCCATTTGTCTTAACAAACACCCCAAGTACTTTTATGAGGTTGATGAATGAAATACTGAAAGATTTCATTGGCAAGTTTGTAGTTGTATATCTGGATGATATACTGATATATAGAAGGACTAAAGAGGAACATTTGAGGCACCTGACACTAGTGATGAGAAGATTACAGTGGGAGAATTTGTTGATAAATATGAAGAAGTCCTATTTTATGAGACATTGCTCATTTACTTGGGTTTTGTGATCTCTTCGAATGAACTGAAGATAGATCCATAGAAGGTGAAAGCAATCAAATATTGGTCGTCACCAAGGAGTATGTTTGAGGTAAGGAGCCTCCATGGATTAGCAAGATTCTATAGGAATTTCATCAGAGACTTTAGTGGAATTTGTGCACCAATGATGGATACAGTGAAGAAGAAGCACAAGTATTTTAAATGGACAAAGGAGGCCGAGAGGAGCTTCAATATACTGAAGGATAAAATAACAGAACGACCAATTCTGGTCTCGCTGAATTTTGAAAAGACATTTTAGGTGAGATGTGATGCAAGTGGAGTTACAATAGGAGTAGTTTTGAGTCAGGATAATAGACATGTTGCCTATTTTAGTGAGAATTTGAATGAGACCAAGAGAAAATACTCCTCGTATGATAAGGACTTTTATGCCATAATTCAAGCCTTGAAGAAGTGGAGATATTACCTTGTCCCACAAGAATTTTTCTTGTATAGCGATAACCAGGCTTTACAATTCATAACCAGACAGGAAAAATTGAATCAAAGACATGCAAAATGATTTGAGTCTATGAAGAATTTTACTTTTGTCATAAAACATATTGTCGGGAATGCTAACAAAGTTGTTGATGCATTAAGCAGGAGATGTTTGATTCAGCAGGAATTTCATGTGAAGAACTTGGGGTTTGAACACCTTAAGGACATGTATTGTGATGATACGGATTTTAGGGAAGAATATGAAGCATGTGCAAATCCTGTTCTGAGAGACAGAAGCATTGTCTCGTACAAAGACACAAAATTTGTTGGTCACTTTTGGAGAACACTCTGGAAGAAGTTGGGGAAATATTTGTCCTTCAACTCAGATTATCACCCTCAGACAGATGGACAGGCTGAGGTGGTAAGCAGAAGTTTGGGAAAATTATTGAGGAGTATGGTTACTAAGCATCATAATCAATGGGATCAAATTATTCCCCAATTAGAATTTGCATACAATGACTCACTGAACAGGAGCACTGGAAAGAGCCCATTCCAAATATTGTATGGAATGCAACCCAAGGGAGTATCTGAGTTGAGAGACTTGGAAATGAGTGAGATCTAGAGAGCTGGAGAAGAATATTTTGCTACAGAAATGTAGAGGCTCCATAGCCATATCAGAGGCCAGTTGCAGATTTATAACCAAGAGTACAAGTGCAGAGCTTATCAACATCACAGAGAACTTCAATTTGAAGTAGGAGATCAGGTTCTGGAACATCTCAGGAAAGAAAGGTTCCCTAGGGGAACATGTAACAATTTAAAGATGAATAAGATAAGACCATGTAATATCATGAGGAAGTTTGATGCAAATGCCTATGATATTGAGTTGTCAGATGATGTGGGCATATCACACATATTCAATGTTTAAGACCTGTATCCTTAGAGGAAAGATGACATGGAGGGATCAGAAGTTCAAGAGAAGATTAAGTGGGAGAAACAAATGCCTATAGCAGAAAAAGCACTAATGGAGAAGATTGTTGATCAGAGGATTGGAAAGAATACCAGAAGGAAGCCCTATTTTGAATATATGGTCAAGTGGAAGGGACACCCAATAGAAGATGCCAGTTGGGAAAATGAAGATGTTATCCAGAAGCATGGAAATTCGGTGCAGGAGCTAATGGAAAGGAGTCCATGAATTTTTTTGTCAAGGGGAGTATGATGCAGGAGCATCATTGGCAAGCACACAGAACAAGACCACTCAGCGCATAAGAATATTTTCAGAATCTCAATGTTGGAAGTTGCAGTGGATATTTTGAAGCACGCCTAAACTCAGCGTCAGAAAAATCTTTGAATCATGCTTGAACGATCGCGAGAGAAGTGGGAGTTTCCACTCCTGCTCTGGAGTATGATTGAATTAAGATAGCCATTAGGTTAGGTTTTTGGAGTAGACAAGTAGTCGGGGGGGAACCCTAAGAGCCCTCTAAGATAAATAGAGGTTTTGTATGCCCAAATGAGGCTAGTTGCAAGTTAGTAAGATATTTCTAAGTTTTCAGTTTTTGTTTTGATCATAGTTGTAGCCATTTTCACTTATGAATATAACAGAGGAAAATTGACCCAATGCATGGTGTGGACATTGTTTTGCAATTATTTGTTATTATTCTTTCATGAGTGAATGAATGAATGAATTTCATTATGAGTAGATGGAACTGTGAATGTAAGGATAAGTTTCAATTGTTTCTCGTCTTTTGAATTGGTGCAAGGTGTGCAGACAGAATGAAAGGAGTGCATTGATGGGATTTGTTTTGGCTCCGAAGCTCAGAAGAGATAGCATGAAACTTCCCTTTGCAAGGAGTGCAAAGAGACTAGTGCAAAATGTGCACAGTCATCCGCAAGAATTCAAACCTTGCGTAAAGATCCGGTGCAAGGAGTGCACAGATCTGAGATTCGACTAAGTGTCAAAGGGACTTTGTAAGAAGTCGAGAAACGAGAAAAGGAGAGCACCAAGAGAGCAAGAGGAATTTCTCTTTGAGAAATCCTTTGAATCTGAGTTATAGAAATACCTGAAATGCAAGGAGTGTGTGGGAAGTCGAAGTCTTCACAAAACCAAGCTCATGAGGAATAACACTTTTCATAAGTGTTAACGAAATCCAAGAGTCGAACTCGTCGAAGGAAAAAAGGTTCGAAACCTTTGAACACCTTAGAAAATATTCTAAGTTAGAGAAATCATAAGCTCAGGAGGAGGAGCGATGTTGGCCATTGGATTACAGCGCAAGGATCAACAACCATCTGATTCAAGACAAGTTACGCGAGCTTTAATGCTTCGTACGGATAGGGGAGAGAACCCACAAAGATTTGAGACTTGAAACTTTCGAAGTCCGGAGTTCCAGATTTCCGAAGTGAAATTTCCGTCGTTCGATCATCTAAAGTAGACTGAGCCGTCAGATCGTGTGAGGTGAATGTCCGACATTGGATCGATCAAGAGAATATGAGACGTCTGATATCATGAGCTCGGGAGGAAGCGAGGTTGAAACTTGAGATTCCCTAAGCGCGAAGTGTCAGAGAGCTGAAGCGAATCTAGACCGTTAGATACAGAGGGATACATGTCGACAGGTCATGAGATCTAGAGGACGGTGAAGGTGGAGTGTTGAAACACTCGAAGCCCAAAGAGTCAAAGAGACGATATTCATTGCTCTAGAAGTGGACACCTGTCAACATATTGTGAGCTCCAGGTAAATTGTAGCGAGGTTTCAGTTTGAGAACTTAGATCGTCGAACCACGAAGACCCGAAGTGAATCTGAACCATTGGATCTGGAGGAGACGTGGCAAAGATATGAGAACTCCAGGTAAAGTCCCGAAGCGATCTATAGCCATCAGATTCAGGGGAGACGTGGCGTGAATCTGTGCACTCTGGGTAAAGACCTAAAGTAAACCTTAGTCGTTGATCCGAGGAGGACACATGTAAGAGGACTATAGCCTCCAGATAAAATTCATTGGAGAAAAAGAAAAGTTTGCAATTTCAAATCTTTGGAGTCTGGAGACCCGGAGAATACCTCAA
>JASDQU010735276.1:69624-80735 GCA_032191745.1 Picea mariana
TATCACCTCGTATTGCAGGGACAGGATTTTCACGGACTTTCAAATACTAAGGGCATACCGCAATCCAAACCGTGGTTTCATCTAAAGGACACGTGGAGGCTTAGGGAGAATTGTGGGCCAAAGAGTACTTTGATCCCAAACCACTTGTTGTCGCACCCGCAATCACCTGGTCATGTGAGGTCATCGCCCAAGGTCACATCTGAGGAGGGGCCGAGAGAAAAGGCGCTAATGCCCGATACTCTAATATTTTCATAGAGCGTGAAAGGGAAGGTCGTGAGTGTTGTGAAGCCTACACAGGAAGCTAAGAGGACCTATGGTTAACATAGAATGAGACCAGTACGGTTTCAGATAATCACCTGACTCCAAACTCAAAGATCCTAACCAGGAGGTCATGCAGCCCCTGAGAAAGAAGGGGCTCTGCAACAAGTAATAAAGAAGACGAAGTAGTTGGTGGATGTAGCCCCACACTAGGGTGAACCACGTATATCTTATGTCTTTGATGTTCTTTGTGTTATTTTGTGTTTGTCAATTATCTACTTAGTGCTTTNACAGGAAGCTGAGAGGACCTGTGGTTAACATAGAATGAGACCAGTACGGTTTCAGAGAATCACCTGACTCCAAACTCAAATATCCTAACCAGGAGGTCATGCAGCCCCTGAGACAGAAGGGGCTCTGCAACAAGTAATAAAGAAGACGAAGCAGTTGGTGGACCTAGCCCCACACTAGGGTGAACCACGTATATCTTGTGTCTTTGTTGTTCTTTGTGTTATTTTGTGTTTGTCAATTATCTGCTTAGTGCTTTTGTTATTATGTATGATGGATAGATCTGATGTTTCTTAGTAATTTACTTGTGCTAGATGAATGAATTTTAATCTAACTCTATGTTGTGTGCTAAGTGATTGATGTGTTTACTCTTTGTTGTTACTGCGTTGATCCATATTAGAGTTTATTCTGCGATGTTAATAAAATCTAATGAACTAATACATATCATCTTCTAAGTGTTATTAAAGTACTTTGCAAAGTGTTATAATCACATATATGTGTCCCATATTGGTTACAGACACCTTAGTCATGTAACCCCCCCTGCCTCTACCTCGAGTGAGACTTCGCCTGCTTCGTAGGTGTTGCTGAAAGGAACAGTAGTTAGGTTTTTTTTGGTGCGTTGTTGAAGCGTTGAACCTTGGGTCTGCCCCTGTGCCAACAATTGTCCACATATAATCGTCAGTTGGTAGAGTTGACTTTGTCAAATATTTTTAGTGTAGTCAATTCAACAAGGATGCTTGACCTGACTATCCATGCATCCAAGTCATAGTCGATTGTTTGAATGTTCGATCCAACACCTAACTATCTTTTGTTCCTGGTTGATTGTCCGACCGACATACTTGTCGACTACTCAACCAACTGATGTAGAGATCTAGTTGATAGTCTAACTGACTATATCCATATGTAGGTTGACCTCCCAACCGACTGAATCCAGGAGAATTTTGATGAACCATTATTGTTTGATGTTCCAACATATATGTGCACATTTTAAGAAAATCCTAGCAAGAATATCAATTTTGAGGTGTGCAGAAGAGATTTGAGGTGTGCAAGAGAAGTTGGAGAATATTCTTGGGGTCTAAAGGTGTGCAAGAGGAGTTTTCTTAGATTTTTAAGGGTACTCTATGAAGGACTAAGGTTTATGATGTTTCAAAGTGATTTGTTTTGAGATTTGATGTTGTAGTATGAGATTATATTCTAGGAATGATTCTACGAGGTTCACTAGGGAATGAAGGCTAAATATGACTAGGATTTGAATCTATGTCTAGGGTATGAAGCAAAGAGAGGCATTGGAGCATGAAATTTAAGGGTATGATTATGTTATAAAATACATGAAGTATGAATCATGCAGGTGAAGTTAGAAGTACTATGTGTATGAAGATATTAGGTTGGTGCCTATACAGGTCTTAGTAAGTTGGTGCTCAACTGAGGAGATTGGTGTCCCTAGTAAGTTGGTGCCTACACACTATCTTATTGAGTTGGTACTCAGTTAAGGAGATTGGAGTATTTATTAGGTTGGTTCCTACAATCTTTGTAAAATTTGGTTGGTGCCTATAGACATTTATAAAGATATTTTTTTGTGGTTTTCTCCCACAAGGGTTTCCATGTTAAATTGTGTGCATTGTGATTTCAGTTATATGTGCTAATAAATTATTAATGTATGGTTAAATAAAGTGAAATGTACCTTATAATTATTCACACCCCTCTCAATATAAGCATAAGTTCAACAATAATATGTGAGTATGTGCATTGAATCACAAATCAAATAATACATTGCAGGCTATAGAAGGAGAAGGACAAAACAATGGAGGGCTATGACTCCACACAAGGGGAATGAAAGGGGACTTAGGGGGCTCAAGGGGCACAAACAAAGATAATACCAATGTTCTTTGGCCCCATGGGAAAGAAGAACTTGACAAATTCTTCCAACACCTAAACAATATCTCAAACGACATAAAATTCACAATGGAACTTGAGGAAAACTATAACATACATTTTCTAGACGTTCTAATTAATAGGAAACATGATGGAAGCTTAGGGAACATTGTTTATAGGAAGAAGAACCACACAAAGAACTATCTACACGCAAACTCCCATCACCACCTGTTGACAGACGATATTATACGCTTGCCAACTGGAAGAGTGGATCCGGTCCGGGGTTGTCTAAATAACCCAAGCCGTTTGGGATGATCCACCCTGACGGGTTTAGCGGCTCCGTTAGACGATCTAAGTCCTAGGAAAACGAAAGAAAACTACACTAAGAAACTAATCTAAATGAAAACAATAACTAAAGCAAACTAAAAACAAAACTGACATATATATATATATATATATATATATATATATATATATATAAACTACTTAAATAACACTAATAAATTAACTATTAAAGAACAAATAGCAAACTAACCTGAAGTAACGCTTCAGGTTTGTCCTGTATGCAATAATTGATTAAGTTGTTCGGTGGGAGGAAACCCGCACCAGATTCTCCATAATCTTCTCGTAAACAGGAAGCAGTTGTGCTCTTCAAATATAAATGACAGGACAAACAAGACATAAAAAATTACAGCATTCTTATAATTTACAAATCATCACATTTAAATAAATCTGTGTGCAAAGATTTGTACAAAATGATTCATTTAACGAAGAAGATGAACCTTTAATTCATTAAATTGAAACAAAGTGATTGTTGTACTTTAAAATAAGAGAGAACGAATATGGACAACACATAAACCAAATCACATCAACCTGCAACGAATTACGATAGCTAAAGTAGTCGATAATTAATTGCAAACTGATATGAAGAAAACTTGAAATAAAAGTTTGATATATTGAAAGCTAAAGTTGTTACAAGACATCAACTTTCATCCCAGTCTGTATTATTATAAATCCATAGTCTGGGTCTCCCAACAGTGATGATGATGGGTCCATTACAAAAAACAACAAGTATTTAAAGACCACAGGGTAAAACATCCCTGTGGGAATTATCAAAAACAGTTTACAAAAAATCTGGGAATAATTTCCCAAGTCTCTATTCCTGACTAAAGCTAACAACCTATAACAAAACAATATCACAAAAGTATCTCCTAAACTGCCACATCATATCCAATTGGTCATTGAAATTCGTATGCACCTGAAAGTGGACAAGAATAAACAAGTTTAGAGGATATTTTATTTGTATAACTAACAAAAATCTAAATTTTAAGACTAGCTACAGAATCTCACGATTCTGTAGCTAGTCTAATTTGAAAACAGAATCGTTTTAAATCAATGAAATGCTAACAGAAATATATTCAAATCTTTAATTGCTAATTGAAAACAAAATGAATCATTTAAACCACAACTTCTATGTTAATCGATAGCAAATGAAATCTTGTTTGAATCTATTTCAATTGAAACAGAATATGTACGATCTGTCACACAACTCTTATTTCCAATTCAGAGCAGACAAAATCGTTTTAAACAATTTGAAACCAATGAAATCATTTTCATGAATCAATTTCAATCGACACAAACTTTATCCAATCAAACAAATCATTCATGCAATAGTTTATGTCGACTCAGCACTTAACAAAATCGTTGTCAAATCAAAACGAAACTAACAGGATCATTTTTTAAATTTGAAACTAACAGAGCTGTGCCAAATCCATCTTAGATACTAATCCAACTCATACAAACAATTGTGCTAATTCAAGGCACACAGCATTGTTTGCGAATCAAATCAAACAGAAATGAATCGAAATAATTCAGGGCCGACACAATGCAAAATTGTATCAATCAAAACATAGCTATGTCTGATTTTAGCAAATAAATCTCCTGTACAGGTCGGATGCAATCATAATCTAAAATGGAAACAAAACATAATCATTCCTTAAATATATTCGTACAGAACTAAATGAAAACAAACCCAATTGATTTAATTCAAACGTACAGAATTGTTTCAAAGCAAACCAAACAGAATCAAAAACAAATCAATCGCTTATACTAATCTGAGCACAATAAAATCGCATAACCAAATCATAGCTATATTTGATTTTAGGAAAACGAATCTACTGTACATGATTCACAACGAAATCGTTTTTAGTGATCCGAGTATAAAAGAATCATTTTAAATATATTAAAAAAAAACAGAGCTAATCGAAAGCAAATCCAATCGGTTATATTAATTAAAGAAAAATCGATGTCAAAATACATACCTAGGCAGTAAGAAAATGATGCAATTATGATAAGTTTGAATTGACAAAGGTCGTTGTTTCTTTGACATTTCTAAAGACAATTGAACCGGTGGTTTTTTGTTTCTTCTCGTTGGCTTGTAGCCTGTCTTTCTCCTTTGACAGGACTGTCACTCGTTCCTCTAACGATTTGATCTTAGATTGCAATAGGGGAACGTCAGTGTAATAATGTTCAAGCCAGGAATTACATTGAGTACACGATGGTTGATCGGGCTTTGGCATCACAGGCGAGGGTTTGTTCAAGTTATCAGGGGTTTCCTTATGCAGCTTGATTCCCGGGAATTTAGGATCATTCTTGAGGCATGGAGGTAAGTTTGAGACATAGTCATAAGGTTCCATAGAGCATAGGCCATGAGAATAGGGGTATTCCTCAGTCAAGAATCGTTCAATTTTGGAGTCCGAGTCCTCGCTCAGCACTATTGGCTTCTGGTCAACATTTTTCTTGGGTTTGTTCCTAGCACATCTCGATATCCATCGGGCATTTTTCTTTCCCTTACTTTTGACAGCAGTGTCACCTTTGCCTTTCTTCCTCACAGGCTTCTTGACGACCTTAGTATTGTCTTTAGCACATGGGTCAGCCATGGTATCGGGTAGGTCCATGTCGAGGCTATCCGAGGGTTTGATAGGGGGTAGAAGGATATGAAGTGGCACGGCTGGTCCAACCAATGTTTCAGTAACCACAACCTTGTCCACTTGGACAGAATCGGGAGTGGCAAAGCCATTCCTAGATAGGAAGGCTTGCCAACAGTCACCATTAAGGCTCAAATGGTGGATGATAATAAGTTTGATCAAGCAGTGATGAAAAAGGCTGCTATCAGCCTTCTCACGCTTGAATATTTTGGACATCTTGTAAAGACTACGCAAGAGATAATGTGGCATATTCAAAGGGTAGCCTATAAAATTCATCAATAACCAGAGATGATACATAAATACCAAGCCATAACGACCTTCGCAGGTCACAAATTGTTTAACAATCTCTAAAATATCGTGCCACTTGGGTTTGAGGGTAGTAATGGGCAAACCTTTATCACAGGAAACAATCTTCCTTGATGTGAATAGGAGCGGCCACGGCACCTCGTCTACTTTGGAATTTTTAAACCACCTTTTCCCTATAGCTGGTAGTCCTGTAGTTGAGCTTAGGAATTCTTCATTTAGCTCGAGTTGTATGTCTCTGACCTTAGCCTTGCATCCGTTGAAGGTGAGGGCGAATTGTTGGGAAACCAAAGGGTTGAAACCCTCAAACCTTTGGATAAACACCAGCCAGCCACCATTTTCCAAATCCTTTCGATCATTGTCGAACAGCAGGAGTGTTTGGCTACCATTTGGCTCTATGTGCACCACAGGTGCCATAGACGGGAGCACACAGTAATCTAGGTGAACGAGCAAGGGTTTGGATAGGGTATATGCCGGACCGATAGCACACAGGCTTCCCCAAAAACCAACAGAGGTAATCTGGGCTAGGAGGGAGGCATTAATGCCCGAGTGTGCGAGGGTGGTCGAATGAAATCCACCCACGCAAAACAGTCATTTCCCAAAGTACAAGCGACGGCGTATATGGTGATTCAAATCACTATTGCATATGTTAAAAACAATTCCATTCAAACAATTAATGAAATCTATGGTAAGTCGACCCAAAAATTTGCATAAGCATAGCGTTTGCATAGTTTTAAAACCAAAACAATGATTCGAAATCAACACCAAGGGTTCGATCACAACAAATATGTGTTTTCATGAAATGATTACACCAAGGGTCTAACCACAACGTCAATATGTTTTCATGAAACCAATGTGTCAAGGAAATTGATGAAAGACTATAGAACATCAAACCACCAATGTATCAAAGACTCGATCATAAGAATATCATCACAATCTTATAAAAACGAAGTCATATTAACAACAAAAGAATGCTAAATGAGTAAAGATCTTGGTATCTTGCCAACTATGCGAATATAATTAAGTTGGAAATGAAATGAACACATAGACAAGAGTAACCACAATAATCCAGTGATGATTTTAATGTGACTTCGAAATCAAAGTTTTCACGCTTGCAGTTGTGAAAACAAGAACAAAGGTAGGTGTGCAAATGCGCGAAATAATAGTGTTGTTTTATTCGAAGATTGTAATGAACATCAGGGGTTACAAAACACTGGTGTAGGCAGCTTATTAGGATAGGATAAAAATGTGAAATGGCTGCCAACACCATCCCAACCAGAAACTAGGAGTCCTTCAAACCCTAGCCACAAGAGCCATAAGAATCTCTGACAAGGAACAATTTGAAAAAGAAAAAGATCACCTCTCCAACATTTTCAGAAACATTGGATATAATAACAAAGACATTAAAAATGCAATAAATAAAGCCAAAGAAAAAATGAACATAACACCCAAACCCCTTGATAACCAAACCCCTAATAACACTGCTTGCCTACCTTTCATCCAAGGAGTAACAGACAAACTCGCCAGAGTCCTCAGCAGAAAAGAGATTAAGACCTCCTTCAAACCACATGAAACCATCAAACAAAATATGTGATCTGTCAAAGATAAAATGGATTTGCACAAATGCAAAGGAATTTACAAGATTGAATGCTCATGTGGTAAATGCTACATCGGCGAAACTGGGCGCTCCTTTCAAATCAGAATTAAAGAACATGGAGCCGACATAAAGAATGAGTGTATTCGTACATCAGCCTTAGCAGAACACTCATTGAAAAAAAAAACACCATGTACGCCTTGAAGAGACAAAAATTCTGGCAAAGGAGGATCACCTATTTAAACGTCGAATTAGGGAAGCAATTGAAATTCAAAGAAATCCTAGCAACCTTAATAAAGATAATGGCCTAGAACTGAATGAAATCTGACTCCCCTTAATAAAAAGGAACAATAATTAAAACAAACAACTTTAGGAAAACCCTAATTTTTAAATTAAAAACAATTTTCATTCGATAAATCTAAAAAAATTAAAGTTTTTCTAAACACTGATTAATCATTACTTAAGATCTTTATATATTAAAAAAAATTAATAGAAATAATTTGAAAACAATATTAGAATACTCTCATTAAAAATATAAACTTTTTAAAAGCCTTTTAAATAATAAACAACATAAAAATTTAAGAAGAATTGATAAATCCAAATAATATAATAAACCTAAGAACTAATTATAAAATAACAATTTGAAAAACTAAAAATAAAACATTATAAAAAAATTAAAAGAAATCAAAAAAAAAACTTAATTAATGAATGAATAATTAGGGTTCTTCCCAGCCGACATTTAATCTCTCCTTTATACATTTAGCATTTATAGGAAGCATCTCTCTTAAATCATAACCCAGGATTCTTGTCCTGAAGATGGATCTTGATATGGATCTGAAACGTCGACAATCCATCAATGAAACTGTGGTTTTTCCGAACTTAACTGAAAACCCTCACCACATAAATCTTATTGAACAAATTATTTTATTTATAAGCCTAAGTCCTTAACCTTTCTAAATTAATATTCCTTGATCCTTGGGATTAGAGATAAGAGAGTACAAACATGTACTTTTTATGAAAACACATGGTTTTCTACTTACATGCAATGTTACCTGTGTCCTTTTTAGCCATGCACGGGACAAAGAGAGATTTTGAAGATTTTTGGGGGAGAGTTTGAATTTTTTGGGGGGAAATTCAAATCAACCAAGTGTCTAAATTATTGGGGGGTTAAAAGTACCAAGGGTTCAAGTGACCGAAATATTCAAGCTACCATTCCAGTTCGAATCTTCATGCTATTTGAGTTACCATTCAATGGCATAATTCAGATTATCGGATTTGGGAGAGCTTGAATTGTCATCATGTTGAGGAAATTAGAGAGAGTTTGTCCCTGAGATAGAATGACCATAGATATACTATAAATGGGTTATAGGAAGCTACAACCATGAATTATGAGTGAATTGTGACTATATGGAACGATAATCATTATCATTGAGAAATTTCTCTACAACTGATAATCCTTGGAATCCCAATAGTGAAATTTTATATCCAGCTTGTGCTAGATCCATAGATGGAAGGGGGAATAATGTCAGGGAAGTAGAGAACTATATCCCATTCCTTGGGTTCTACAAGATGGTAGGGAAAGAGCATTGTGATGTGATATTGTTGTAGGTGTAAATATTGACTGTGAACCTAGAAATTTGGTTGTGAGAAGAGAACTAGAGCCTACCATAGAAAAATTTCACCCTTATGGATTCATAATCTCAACTCAAGGGTGGCCCCTGTTTCATAGAGAATTAGTGTATTAGGGAGCCTATGGTTGGGTGGCACATCCTTCTTTTATAGCCAATTGGTGGAAAATTTATAGAAAAATAAGTGTTCATGAATGTACTTGTGAATTGTGTTGAATTAAGGTTGTTTATGTCATGGATTTTATTACTTTTGGGTTTGTTCAATCATGTTTTCATGTGTAATCCTTCAATTATAATTTTTAGTTCCATTGTGACTAAATGATTAACTATTCTTGCATAAGTCTTCAATGTAATTCCTTCATATGGTTATTAATTAATAGTAGGATAGTGAGGAAAGGTGTCAAAGAAACAAATTTGGAGTGAAATCGGTGGTTTCAAGAACTGCCCCATATCCTCAAAGTGCACAAAGGGTATTGGGTATGTGCTTAATGAATGAAACATCCTTATTTTGAAGCCAATAGGTGGAAAATTTCTAGACAAATAATTTTTCATGAATGTACCTATAAATTGTGTAGAATTAACATTGTTTATGTCATGGATTTTATTAGTTTCATGTTTGTTTAGTCTTTTTTTTGTTTTTTCTTTTCCGACAAAAGAAATCGCAAGAAACACTCTTAGTACTTCCCCACATTTTTTGGATGGTAAACAAGGTCAACCATCGGCCCTGATTATGGAGCCTAACCCCAAGGGGATCAAGAGAGTCAAAATTGTGACCTCCCCAACTTATCACTGTGGTAGAGAACTCACGCCAGGCTCAAGACCACTTGAGATAACCCTCAGGGATTGGTTTGTTTAGTCTTGTTTGCATGTGCAAGCATACAATTATAATTTATGGTGTTTTGTGACCGAATGATTAATGATTCTTGCATACTTATGCATTAGAATGGATGCCTATGTTAATTAATTAATAACAGGATATTGAGGTAAGGTATCAAAGGAACAAATTTGAAGTGAAGTTGGTGATTTCAAGAAGTACCCCATATCCTCAAAGTGCAAAGAGGGTAGTGGGTATGTGCTTAATGAAAGGAATATTTAGAAATTGCTTGGATAGATTTCTCATTGTATTCCTAGATGGAATTCTTATTTATTCAAATTAAGAGGAGGAACATGAAGAGCACTTGAGGTTAGTACTACAAATGCGGAGAGACCATTAGTTGTATGCTAAGTTAAGCAAGTGTTTATTTTATTAGAGGTGGATTCATTACTTGAGACAAATCATCTCTAAGGAAGGAGAATCAATATATAGAGAGAGGATTGAAGCTATTAGGGGATGGCTTACTCCTAAGAAGATAGTCAAGGTGAGGTCATTCATGGGGCTTGATATAAACTACAAAATATTCATAGAAGGATTATCCAAGATTGCTCATCCCATTGCATATTTAAATAGAAGGGAATTAGATTTGAATGGACACCAAAGTGTGAATAAAGCTTTTGTATGTTCAAGGAATTGCTTACTAGTGCACCCATTCTTAATATTGTTGATCCAAATGAATATTTTGTATTATATACAGATACCTGCAAAGAGGGACTTGTTGGAGTTCTTACTCAAAATGGGAATGTGATTTTTTATGTATCCACAAAGCTTAGGGAGCATGAAAAGAACTATGTCACACATGAATTAGAACTCATTGCAATAGTTCATGCCCTAAATATGTGGAGACATTACTTGATGGGGAGACAGTTTGACTTAAGCACAGATATGGAGTGTTACTAGTGTAAGAATTTATCAGAGAAATGAAAGAACAAATGGTAATGATCAAGAAGAATTTAAATACAACATAAGCCAATAAAAAGATTTATGCAAATAAATACATAATACCAATCGAATTTAAAGTTGGAGAGCATGTGTTTCTGAAAGTGAAACCAAAGAAAATTTCATTGAATTTGGAGAGCTACACTAAATTTCCAACTAGATATTGTAGTCCATTTGAGATCATGGATAGGATAGGACATGTTGCATACATGCTTTCATTTCCTACTATCATAAAAATTTATAATGTGTTTCATGTATCATTGTTAAAAAAATGTGTGCATGATCCTAACCATGTCATTGATTGGGATTTGATTTAGGTGGAATCCAAAGGAGAGTTCTAGGTACAAACAATGTGTATATTGGATAGGAAG